>CAVNYN010228125.1:0-23308 GCA_963692815.1 Nyctanthes arbor-tristis | reverse complement strand
CTTTATCGCATCTACCAATTTCTACCCTTTGCCCAACTAGCAAACAACACAAGAAATCCCAAGACGCTAGGCTACTATTTTTCTTCACAAGATTCTCTGACCCGACCCAAGTGGCACCCTGAGTTTTACCACACCTAATTTTCTACCCTTTGAACAAACCACAAAGAGTTACAAGAAAACTCTTCAAGGTGCTAGACTCACTAATTTTTCTCTCAACTCACTTGTACCACTTGTGCATAAAAGAAGAAGAAAACATATCTATTTATAGGCTTCGTTTCCTTAGAAGACAAGACAATCCTTATATGATTTGGATTCATTTTCCTCCTAGGATTCTTCTTCTTTCCCTTTCCTTTTCCTTTTCAACTTTAGATTATTTTTAGCAACAAACCCAACATAAGTATCATAGAAGTATCGAAGAACTAACTTGGTGTGTAATCAAGGATCCATGTGTACTCTAAAATACTAGCTATTCTTGGCCAATTAAGAATACACGTGTGTTCAAGGGTCCTAATTTAACAACAAATTGAATCTCATAATCAATTCATATATTGATTCTTGATTTTACTAACAAAGTAAAGTATAGTACTTTTAAAGTACTAAAATTTTGTTTCTATCTCCAAACTCCAATTATCTATCTACTTCAAATTTTGTTCACCCAACAGTGTTATTAAATAGACCACGTTATATGTTATATTCAAAGTTCCGAATATTAAGTAAATCACATGTCATGTTTTGCCTAAAACTATGGAACTAATGTGTAACATGGAAAGACGAATGGAGCTTTACTAAGAATGGAAATGGGGCGACGTGGGCGGAACTAAGACGTGTCGGATTCGGGGTAGGGTAAGCAAAATCTCCGCAAACTGTCCTGTTCTGATTTTTTACATTAATTTTTCTTAATAATAATAATATAATTAACTTTTAAACATTATTTTTTAAAATATAATTACAAATCTAAATAGTAGCAGTACAAATATGTATATATATATATGTTATACTAAAGTATAGCACTAAGAAAATAAAAAATATAAACTCACATACTGTGGAATATATATTATAATAAAATATAGAGAATACCTCTCATATATAGGGGAATTAAACCTAAGACCTCCAGGTCTCAATACTTCAGTCTAACCCCTACTTAAACGGCCCCATTTGCAACTTTTAAACAGTATTAGTGTAATAAAAAAAAGTAAAACGGAGTATATCAAGGAAGAAATAATAATAAAACAGACTATTCGTACAAAAATTAGAAATGGCTTTTATTGGGGCTTTTTTCTATCCCTGGGGTTTCCTTGAGAGACCAAACTTTCTCCTAGCAGTTTTTCTATGGAGGCTTCATAAAGGATCCCAACTTCCAATTAAAAAGAGTCACGTCTCACCAAATCACATGTACTTTTTAAAAATGACTTGTTTTAATTGATAGTTGAGACCAACTGGCTTTATAGAATTCACTCTCTTAGGGCTCATCTCTAGGACTAGCTTTCTTGATATTTTTTTTTTCCCTGAGTTTCTTTTGTTTTGTTATGGAGGAAATTAATGATATGTGGAGACCTTTCTCATTGAATAATGAGGAAGATGACGTACAGTAGGTCGCGCCATCACAATGTATGCGAAATGCTGCGTCTGAGCTGACATGAAAAGTTAGTAAGACCTAGGGTTAGGGTAATCTAGTTCACTGAATTGCCTGGAACGTAGCATGTGATTTTTTTTATTTTTTATTTTTATTTTTTTCCCTTTTTGGTCAATCAAATATTAGCTTTTATATAAACAAAATGTACATGACAAAAATTCCAAATTTAATTTATTATAATATTAGTCAATTTAAATTAACTTTTGTCAAACGAACAGTAAATTAGAGCATTCACAATAGAGGTGTAAATCAAATTTTAGTGACATGGGTTAGTTAACAACTAAAAAATATAGTTACAGTGGAAGTATTAACAATCACTCAAAATATATTTTGCTGCTTATATGGTAAACTAAATTTAAAAACTCCATTGTGGATGCTCTTAAAAACTTACGATTGTTGTTAACTTTAACAATAAAGTTAATAAGTTATTAAAAATATTCTTTTAGCAGCTTTATTGACACATTTAATTTAATTACATTTTTGAATTGTTAATTAATAACTTCATAAAAAACTTCATTTAACACCAACAATGTGGAAGGTCTTAAATTAAATGAATTTGATCACTTATGTGATCATCAAGATTCTTGAAAAGTGTAAAACTAGGCAACCATTAAAACTTGAAGACTTTTACATTTAAGGGATTTTTACATGTTAGTTGTTACATTTGTAATAAATTAAAAAAATACTCTCAATTGTAACTATTTTGGTCTTATGAGTAGTTATTGGAAATAAATTGTAAAATTAAATACTTATTATACTCTCAATTGTAATTTGTTACACGGGCCGGATTCTTCCAAATAAAATGACCCAACATTTGTAATTTGTCAATTAAAAATTAAAATAAGTATTTTTCTAGTTGCAATGGTCAATGGTTATGTATTGGCTAATTTCCACTAAATTTAAACACACTTAAACAAAATCGAAGCATAAAAATATAAATTATGACAAAATAGCAAAGCCAAATCTATTTACAAGCTTATGTATTAAATTTTGTTGGAACACATGTTCTTATAATCGCCGACCTTAAAATGTTTTCTTAATTTCCAACTGATACAAAACCGTTTGGTATCGTTTATAATTGGATTGGTTTATAATATATTTTGAAATTTGAATTTTTGAGACATGTGACTTAATTTGGTTGGTTAAATTTTGTTGAAAAGTAAAAAATTGTTATTTGATGTGATGAGTCTGTGAGATGTCAATTGTATAATTTGACAAGTGTCCCAACAATTCAAAACTCAAAATATATTATAAATCAATTCAATTATAAACGATACCAAATGGATATGTCAATTTGTCCTTTTCATTTGTCCCCGTCCTTTTAATCCAAGAGTCTCTCTCCCTTCCTTTTGTAGCTACAATTTTATTAGCTTTTTAAGTAAAAAGATATTATTGTTTGAAATGTGTGGTGAAAAAGTGAAAAGATATTATAGGGAATTGTAAAAAGTAAGAATATGTGATTGGTGTGAGTTTGAATTATTTAGTTTTTTATAGTGAAAAAATAAAAGGTATAGAACAACTCAATTCTTTGTTACATCTAACAATCAAATTTTAGCTTCTTTTTTTTTTGGATACCAGGGAATATATATATATATTATATATATATATATATATAGAGAGAGAGAGAGAGAGAGAGGAAGGACAAGAGTGAAATTAGGGGATGTGTATGTATGGTTCAAATCTAGAATTCCCGCCTAAAACATGAAAATCTACAGTAGTACAATTCGAATTACTGTCAAATTTTACTATGGAAAAGCAATATTAGATATTCTCATAGGTGGTCAAATGTCACGGGCGAGTAGAATCAGGTGAAAAAGAGAAATTTGATTTGAGTTCTTAATTTCCCCGAATGGCCGTATAGGGCGGCAAAATTGACATAATGAATTATTGGTTACCCCCACTATCTACTTAGTCAATATGTGTAATAACTATTATGTCACCCGTGCCGTGAGTTGCACGAGATAAATAAAAGTTTAATTTTTCTTAAAAATAACTTATATACTAATTCTAAATACTTGTAAAAAAATTTAGTGAAATAGATGTCATGAAAGTCTATGATATATATATATATAACTCTATGCTAAAGTTTATTGATGACCTTTTTATAAGTCTATAATATATATATATATTCTCGTGGTCATTAATTATCTTATTATTATAACCATTTTTTGAAAAGATTACAATTTAATTTTCAATAGTGAGCCTAAATGGTAAAGAGCACTCATTATCAAGCTAGACTTCTGAATTCGAGCCTATAGTAAATTTATTTGCCTGTCCCCTAAGCTCCCCATTTGTATAAAAAAATAATGCGGTATATTTTCATTTAGTCTCCATGAAATAAAATACAAAGATGAATGTAAACGGTTTAGTTTCCCGCCCAAAATATCTTCCAAGACTATTTCTTTATATGTAATATATAGATGGATTAGACTTCTTATTTTCTTGTAAACCGAATTTTATATAGTGCATTTGATTGAGAAAATGACGAGAATACTTTGAAAGTAATGATAATCACTCATCTGTAAGTGTAGCATTATAACTCTTAAGATATTATTATCTTGAAGTCTAAATTGAGATGGAAATATACGACGGCTGTACACAAACTGTCTGGCATAATATTTCAATTTCAATTATTATTGAAAATTGGACCAGTAATCTCATCAAGATAATTTGACTACAATTTGGGATGGATGAAATTAACAAGCATAGGATAGAGATGAACTGTATTTATAGAAGATGGTATGGTGACGCTTCATACTGAAATCAATGGCCTCGCTTCTTGCAACGGCCTCTGCAACCAGTTCTGCAAATTCTTCTTCTTTTCGCATTTCATCTCAAATTTCTCCCCCCTTCTTCCCTAAAATCTCACAACTTCCCATCCACCTAAAAACCCAAAACGACTAACAAAAATTTCATGCAAATTCAAGGAAGATGACAATAAACCTGCAGAAACGACCACAAGAAATGGCGAGACTTCTCTTGGAAAGCTCGACCGGAGGAACCTCTTCCTCGGATTAGGTGGGCTTTACAGTCTTGCTGCGAATAATCCGGCCGCCTTTGCAGCCCCTGCATTGCCGGACTTCAAAGATTGTATCGATGCCAAAGAACCCAATGGCTCGTCCATCAATTGCCACCCCCCGGCAGCCTCGGATATTTCTCCATATGTTCCATCCTACACCAGTGTCACGTGCACTCGAATGCCAGCCCAGACAATCAGTACCAATGATTCGAGCTACTATCGGAAATATAAGAAGGCCATTGAGAAAATGAAGAATCTCAAGTCTACTGATCCAAGAAACTTTACCCAACAAGCTAATGTCCATTGTGCTTATTGCGATGGAGGTTACACTTAACAGGGCAATCCAAAACTTCTGTATGAAATCCATGGTTCCTGGCTCTTCTTCCCCTGGCATAGATGGTACATTTATTTCTTCGAAAAAATCTGCGCAAATTTGATCGATGATGATACTTTTGCCTTACCTTTCTGGAACTGGGATGATCCCACGGGCATGAAAATGCCAAACATCTACGTACAGGATCCAAAGAAATCACTGTTTTATGATGTTAATCGCAATCCCGCCCACCTGCCCCCCGACTATAATCAATCTAGATTGGTGCTGGAGCGATCCAACAGTAGATGATGAACTCCAGATCAAACGTAATCTTGTCTGGATGTACAAACGAATGATAATCCAATCCAAGACACCAGCTGATTTTTTCGGCAACCCTTACCGGGCTGGGGACAATATCACTACACTCAATGGCACCGGTATCACCGAGGCATATCCACACAACAACCTGCATTCAACTGACCTGAGCAATCCAATAGACATGGGTGCTCTGTACTCAGCCAGTCGAGACCCCATTGTTTTTGCCCACCATGCGAATGTTGATCGGACGTGGAACCTATGGCTCGGTCTTGGCGGAACCAATTTCACTGACTCAGATTGGTTGAATTCGACCTTCATATTCTACAATGAGGAGGCAAAGCCAGTGAGAATGAGAATTGGGGATTGTTTAGACACCAAAAAACTTGGATATACATACCAAAATATGCCCATTGCATGGCTAGATAAAAAGCCTACAGGGCGGGCTAAGGCGAAAACTTTACCTTCTGCACCCGAACCTGGTCAGGTTTTCCCTACAAACATTGACAAAGCCACTAATGTGATCGTTAAGCGTCCAAAGAAGTCTGGAAGTGGATCTGCCGAGGAGATACTCGTCATTGAGGGAGTAGAGTATGACAAAGGTACGTAATACTATCAGTTATTATAGGAATGAAAATAAAGAATATACAGACTTCATTTTTACTTGAAAATGTGCAAAATAAAATTGGAAAAAAACGCATGCATGAATAGACATCAGAGTAGAATCTACATTAGAGATGGTTATAAGAAGAGTTATTCCTTGGATCCCGTACCAAAAAACCACTCATTTTCGTCAAATCTAATTTTATTTTTAAACAAAAATATTTTGTGAACATGTTCGAATAATACATTTCACCGCTAACATCTTGAATTGGCAGACAGAAGTTTTGAATCACATTATTCTTATACACCATTTATGTGGCCTTATTTTTGGATGAAAATTTTATTTGGAGAAGTAATTCAAGTAGTTACATTTTACTTTTAAATAGGTAATTACCTAAAGTTGAACGGGTATATAAATGAAGACGACGTGAACAGTTCAAGTCCAGAGTATGGTGAGTACCTGGGGAGCTTTAGCAACGTGCCCCATAGCCAGAGTATGATTGTGAAGACAAATGTGCGTTTCAGAATTAGTGAAGTGTTGAATGATTTGAAAGCCAACAACTATGAGAATGTGCTAGTCACATTGGTTCCGAAGAGCAGTCCCATCACAATAAATGGTGCCAAGATCCCGTTTGAGTCATTTGAATGAGTCATTTCTATTTGCGAACTCTATTTCATTACTACAAAGGAATCATGGAAGATTGAAAGAACTTTTTAATTTTTATTTCATATAATTATTCGGTCGAGTGAATTTTTAATAATCTAAGAGTATCGAGTTTGGCACTCTAAGTTTAATAAAGAGGTGACAAGAAATGAAATTTTCTAAGCAGATAGATCAAGCTCTAAAAATAGAGTCAAATTGCTTTCGTGGCACAAATCTAACAAAAATCACTCCACATTAGGCTCTAAAAATAGAGTCTAATATATCTCCCTAGAAAAATTGGACAAGAAACACATGAGGCTCAATTAATTGATTAATTGAGATATTTATATTTTAATTCACTCATTTTTCATGGGCTGCCGTATTCTTGATCTGAATAAATGTTGTGGACCATTTAATTATTATTTTTTTTTCAGTTTCTAGTAATTTTGTCGTTCTTATTCAATGACATGACAGCTGAAGAAATATTTTAGTGAAAATATCTTAAAAAATAAAATAATCAACAATAAAAAATCTCAAATGCTCACACTGAGTTTCGGAGGAAAAAAAATAAATGCTCAATATAATATAATGTTCATGGTAATCAATTTTTTTTTTTTTGCTTACTATCATTGATTTATTGTAAAGTATTCTATTGTTGTAAATAATTATTTTATTTAGTGAATGACCCTTGTATCCCTGAAATCTTAGACTTGTACTTATAAATAGATTGCTTTGGTTCTCATATTGATATAGAATTCACGAGTTTTCTCTCTATTTTTTATTCTTTTCTTTCTAGTTTATAATACGTTATCAGCACGATTCTCTTATATTTCTTTTTATTCTTTTGAATCGTTTTCTTTTCTAATGGATTCAAAATCATGTTGATTGGTCGACAATTATAAATTTTTTTGTAGCTTTGCATTCACGGGTGGCTTCCACAATTTTCCAAGAAAGGATTTGAATAAAACCAAGAAATATCTTCTATTCAACCGAAACCTACGAAATTTAATTATTTATATATTTTTTGTTTGCTCCTCTTTCCATGTAGACAGTTGTCGATTTAATCTCACAAGTAAACGTATCGTTAACAAGTAATATAGTAGTGAATAGAGTGTCGAATCTCACAATGACTGAATGTACTAAATAAATTTACTCTTGTTAATCTCAACTTTCAATAAAAGGTAACACAATTAATTGTTTAGCTTAATAAGAGGAAAACTAAGGAAATAAACCGTTAAAATTATTTACGAATCTTAGAAACAATCACATCAATAAGGTATTAGGATTACGAATCCATCACTGCTGACCCACTACAAACCATTGATTACTCGTTTTAAATCAATCTTCATCATATGTTGACAATCGATATTCTTCATGTGTCAATTTGCTCTCTCTATATAAATCAAACATATTGTTATCTATGACCCACTTATATTTCTATGATGAATGCGAATAGATAAAAACGCAATAAATAAACAAGAACATCACAGAAGGTTGCATCAAGTATAGAAGTATATCTCTATTTCCTGTGGGACTTAATGTCGTTTGTTATTTGAGCTAGAACCACATCCGCGTCTCGGCCGTGACATGAATCCCTAACCTATCCTAAAATCAATCAAATTATAGGATATCAATTAAAGCAACAACAAATAATCCACAATAACAAGAATATTGCCTAGGTTAAAAATCGATGATCTAATATTAATCAAAAGCCTCTCTCTCGATGGTCAATCGACTCTATGTCTATATGTGAACTTAATTATCTCTAACTAAATTGCGAACACATAGACATGCATTAAATCACAATGATCGTCATGTAGAGATTTCACAAAACATATTGACATAGACAATCAATATAGGACCCTATGTTGTTTATTACCATGTGCTAATTTACATCGAATCTCTCAAAAGCAACATAAATCATAAACACAAATTAATGGTGATCAAGCATTAAAACAGACATATAAGTGAATAATAAACAATTAACCCAATAGCAAATAATAAAAACGAGCGATTTATTCAACACTAATGAACTGATAACAATGGTTTCCTCATAACCCTAGCATAATAACCTAGCCTTGCATGTTAGGGCAAAGAAAACAACACAAAAGATTAGAATTCAAAATCCTAAGGAGATGATCCCCGATAAATTCCTCGTTGTCTCTTTCCCGCGGATGTTGCTCTTGGCTTTTTATTCCATATGTTCCCTCCTACTCCTGCGTGACTCGCACTCGAACGTCGGCCCAGACATTCACGACTGATTCGAGCTACTATTGGAAATATAGGAAGGCTATTGAGAAAATGAAGAATCTCAAGTCTACTGATCCAAGAAACTTTACTTAACAAGCTAATGTCCATTGCGCCTATTGCGATGGAGGTTACACTCAATAGGGAAATCCAAGCCTTTTGTATAAAATCCATGGTTCCTGGTTCTTTTTCCCCTGGCATAGATGGTACCTGTATTTCTTCGAGAAAATCTGTGCAAATTTGATCGACGATGATACTTTTGCCTTACCCTTCTGGAACTGGGATGATCCCACGGGCATGAAAATACCTAATTAACATCTTCGTACACGATCCCAAGATATCGCCACTCTATGATATTAATCGTAACCCCCGACCACATGCCTCCGACTATAGTGAATCTAGATTTGTCCTTGGGTGATCCAACGGTAGATGATAAACTCCAGATCAAACGCAATCTTGTCTGGATGCACAAACTAATGATAACCCAGTCCAAGACTCAAGCTGATTTATTTGGAAAGCCTTACCGGAACGGTGACGACATCAGTAACCCTACATTCGATAGCACGGGTACCATCGAGGGTTCTCCACACAATAATGTACATTCATGGACCGGTACTGTGACTGATGTGAACAATGCAATAGGCATGGGTGCTTTGTACTCGGCCGGTCGAGATGCCATTTTCTTTGCTCACAATTCAAATGTTGATCGAATGTGGAACATATGGCTCAGTCTTGGAGGAACCAATTTCACCGACCCGGATTGGTTGGATTCGACCTTCATATTCTACAACGAGGAGATGAAGCCGATTAGTGTGAGAATCGGGGATTGTTTAGACACCACAAAGCTTGGATACACATGAAAATGTACCCATTGCATGGCTCGACCAAAAGCCAACTCCCCGGGCTAAGGCGAAAACTTTGCCTTTTGCACCTGAGGGTTTTCCCTGCAACCATTGACAAAGTTGTTAACGTGATTGTTAAGCGGCCGAACAAATCTGGGACTGGATCTACCGAGGAGATGCTTATTATTGAGGGAGCTGAATATGATAAAGGTACGAAATTTACTATCTGTTACAATAAGAACGAAAATTAAGCGCACAAGTAAAGTCGGCATATTTTTTACTTTTGATGCCTTAACTTTTTGATGAAAATCTATTCTATATACAATACTAAAGTAGCTACTTTCTTCCTTAGGAAGCTTTGCACTTCCCGCCTACTGCAAGGTTATTTTTGTCTTTTTACCACATTAGGTTTTTCATTTCTCATTTTCGTTTTTTGTTTTGGCCGCGAGTCTTTTCATTCCACGGTAACTCTTGCCTCCTCGGTCCTCTGCGTTCTTCTTTTCTCTTCCCGGACCCCAGTTTCCGACCACATATTCTGCCGACGCCGTGTGTTCTTCAGTTTTGGTAAAGACCTTTGATTTCAAGTGGGTTTCATTTAGGCGGCAGTGGTGGGTTCCTAGGTGGACGCCGTGATGGTGGAGGCGGCGGTGGTTACAGGCTTACGACTTCTATAACCTACTGCCTCTTCGGTTCCTCACTGCTTCAGTTGCAGTAGCGCAAGTTTCTTGAGGTTTGGCTGCGATTCCATTTCAGTAGACATTTTCTTTGAGGAAGCTGATTAATAATATTTTTGTTTCGTGATTTTCTGAAATCAGACGTCTCTAATCTTCTTCTTTTTTACCCATTTCTTTGTGGAGTTGGAGTGGTTACGAGGGCTATTGAGGCTTTGAGTTGGGATTGAGGCAGAGATGAGACGGTAGAGCAGCGAAACTGGTGGTGGTAGAAACCGGCAGTGAAACTGCCCCTTGAGGGAAGCCAAGAATCAGAGGTGAAAAGGTTAGTTCTTTTCTCCCATTTGATTAATTTTTTGTTTAAATTTGTAGACGAAATAAATTTTTATTTTGTTCCTGTAATTATTTCTTCATGTTTTGCTGATAAAAAGGGGAAAGAAGACAAATATATACACATGGAATAGCCAAATAAGGGTGTGTAGTTTTCTTACAGTTTCGTGTTATTTAGTGAGAACTATCATAGATTTTGTAAATGCATGTGCGTGACATTTTAGAATTTCAGTTTGTAGATTACATTAATTTTGTGAGACGTAACTTGAATTATCTTAAATTTTGTGTAATCTTCATTCTTGAACAAATGGAGGGCACCAACTAGAGTTTTCCAATTAGTTGACCTGCTTATTTTAAACTCCAAATTTTGTTTCTCATTTTTTCTCCTCTGATTCTTGATCAATATATAGGTATATTGGCAATACTTTTTCTAATCTTCAGTTGTCATAGTTTTAATAAATTGGATTGTTTTCTTACATTGTTCATGAGTCTATTTTCCACTAATTTCTACTAATAGAAATGATGATTGGAGAGAAAATTAGTTTGATAATTTCCTTATGCGAAGTCCAAACAGGAGTTGCTATATCATGAAAGTGCTTATTCAATGAGTTTAGATCCATAACTATAATTATGTAGTTCTCATTATATCATTTTAGCTTAAGTGCAAATTAAATACGTATGTAACTCAGTCTATTTGCATTAAATGTACATAGCTTTGCTGAAAGAATGTTATTTCTTGAATGAGTAGTCGAACTTAGAAAAGCTATGAAGTCTTGCACAGGTATCTTTGGTATGAATTGAAAATTTTTAATATTTTCCCATTTTGCTGCTAAGTTGGATTTGTTTTACAAAATCGACAATCACTAGATAATAATAGCATTGTCATTTCTAATTTGGGAAACCCTCTCATTCCTTCTCTGTAATTTTGTGTATCTCTATTATTTTGTGTACTCATTTATGCTGATAGCTTTTATTGAAATTTCCCCCATAAAATATTCCTTTTTACCGTGATATGTTGTTTTGATATTTTCTTTATTTCGTAAATTCAATTAGGTTGATGTTTGTTGAGTGATTCAAGGAAATTCTACAATTAGCAGAATTTGATAATAATATCCTCCTTTGTATCTGTTTACGATTAGTCTTGGGTAATCTTTTGCTTTGTCAGATTTTAAATTTTTCGTGTGTTTTTTAATCTTGAAGAAATAGAGACATGATCTGTGACTTGAGGAAAGCTGAGAATCAGAGGTGAAAAGGTTAGTTCTTTTCATCCTCTCACTTGATTAATTTTTTGTTTAAATTTGTACGTGAAATAAATTTTTATACTTAAATGCGCTGTTACTGAATTAATTTCTGGTGATGTAATTTTGAGAAATAAAGTTTTTATTTTATGTATTCAATCATGTTATTGTTATATATAACTCTGTAAAAGAGTGCAATGACTTGAATTTATTTATGTTTAATCAATAAATAAAAAAGGTGATAATAATATAATAGCAAGAACGGCGCACAAATGTTTCATTTGTCTAAAGTCATATTTCATCTGTTGATTGCTAATAGCTCAATCTATTAGTTTCATAGGAGGAACACTCGGGACAAGGAAAAATTGAGAAACGTTCTGCCTACTGAGATGGTTAATGAAATTCTACTGATTCCAATAAATTAGCAGCCTGATTTGATATGCTCAACGATGTTATCGTTTGGTGAGTTTTCTATTTCCACATTTATTGATCTTTTCAGAGAGC
This sequence comes from Nyctanthes arbor-tristis, assembly GCA_963692815.1. Classification (NCBI taxonomy): domain Eukaryota; kingdom Viridiplantae; phylum Streptophyta; class Magnoliopsida; order Lamiales; family Oleaceae; genus Nyctanthes; species Nyctanthes arbor-tristis. The sequence continues at coordinate 10,950 of CAVNYN010228125.1, read as the reverse complement.
ACAAAGTTATGCAGAAGTCTTATGAATATATCTGAAATAGTTTCTTCCACCGAAAGTTATTGTATTTGCTTGGAGGTTGTGGCATCAATGAGTCCCTGTAGGTGATGTTATTAGGACCAGATTGGGAATTAATATGCTATCTAAGTGTTATTCCCCTTGTGCCGCTAATGAGTCTATTAATCATGTATATCTGTCTTGGAAAATTGCTCAGGGATTTTGGAGTTATTTTTTTAGTAGATTTGGTTTGAGGCATTGCTATTGCTTAGTCCTATACAAATATTTTCATTATAGTCACTGAATGTTCCAGTTGATAATCAATTGTTCATTTATATCTCTTTGCTGATTTTTTGGTTCAGTTGGGTTGATCTGTATATTTGAATTATTACTTTTTCTGCAGAGCTTGATCACATGGTCTTATGTATTTTTATGGTGTGAGATTATCTACTACTTGCTCTTTTGGCTTGTAGATTAACAGAAAATTGCAATAATCAGTTTCCTCAAACTTGAAAGTGACAGTGTGATTGTTGAATCAAGCTATTTAGAAAGTTGACAAGGGTAGAGATTGTTTTTGTTTTTCCTGCTTCTCAAGGTGTGTTGTCTTGCGCCAAGGTAGATGAGGCAGGTCATGAAATGTTTGGTGACCCATTTGGTTCTTGATTTATATGCACATATTGTATGTGCCTTGATATTACTGTAGTGTGTTTGATTGTGGTTATTTGAATTAATAATGCACCTCTGGAAACAATTGCCTTTTGCTTAGTCAAAAGTAGCCCCATCCACATAGTGAAATTTTTAAATATCCTACTTTAACAATGACGGGGTACATTACATAAACTGAAATCATATACCCGTTGTAGATGTCGCAATGCCTGGACTAAATGAAGTGAAAGAAGCATGGTAGAGTCAGTTCACAATTCCGAGTTCTCTAACGATACTCACTTTTTCTTATATAACAATATGGGATAAAGGGATGAAGCAATGTTGAGTTTGTGTGTCTCTGTGTGTGTGTGTGTATATATATATTGGAATTCATTTGCAGACCAATTGAGGTATCTGTCTTAGGAATTGTATGCTTTTGTTGGGTTCTGAATTGTCTTTTACTTATACTCTTTGTGATTATCCTTTCTGTATAATTTTGGGCTTTGAACTCCAACTAGGAAAAGAATTTTATTTAAACATGAGTTTAGTCCTTTTCCTGCCGTTGTCTTCAAAACATTGTAATGGGCAAATTATAAATTAGGTGAAATGTTGGTTACTCTAAATCTAGAAATAGAAGAATTGAAGTTTAGAGAAAATAATAATAAGTGAACAAATCTGGAAAAGTCTTTGTACTATAACTGAATTAATGAATTATTATTACCCATTGAGCTTGCAACTCTTTGATTTTATGGAGAAACTCCAACGTGTTATCTTACCATTTATTTATTTTCATGTTCACGTACATATTATTACATTTTCTTTCATTTTCTTTTCATCTTCTACAAATGGGTTCTACTCAAATGTGTTCCATCACCCTTCATACTAACCCTTTCAAATTCCAACTGCTTCATTATCTTCCATCTTTCTATTGGGACTCGCGAGGCTGCCTACATTTAGGACAATATTATCTGTTTTGGGATAAGCCTTAAGAAAAGGGGATCTCAGACAAATTGCACTCTGGTGCACAGGATTTTGTGGGAAGGGTGAAGGGGGTTTGTTGCGCGTGTGTGTGTTTCATATGAATTTGGTTTGCTTACATGCTACACTTTGAGTATTTTTCTTCGTCTTTTGTTCTATTATGGATCATATACTTTTTTGCTTTCCCATTTCTCACCGTCTCTCATTTCCCAGTGTCTTCTTTCCCTTATCAATTGGCTGAGAATTTGAAAGCAAAATTTCTATTAAGGATGCAGCTTATGAGAGGAACATAATGAGACCTTGCAGAGCAGAATACTACTGATTTTGTTTATGTTTTCCGTAGGTGTGCAGAACTCTCAATGAGGTCATGAAAAGTATAGTGTGTTGCTCCATTAGTTGAAGGATGATTTGAAATCTCAGGTTATACTAATATATTATAATCTCAGTTTTGGTGACTTATTTATTCTCTTTGTAACCCTCTTTTTGAAAATATGTATTTGGCTTCAATTAAAGTGTAAAATAGAAATTACTTTGTAGATAACTTGCAAGATTAGGGTGCTCAGTTTTGATAAGTTTATGTGAAATTTGGTATTTCTTGCACTAATTTTAATTATTCATTCATGATTATTGAGTAATTTTGTCTTTGGTTTAATGTCAATCTGCTTATGAGTTAATGGGTAATTGTTTATTGTAGAAATTTGATATTTAAAGTGGTAAGTCATGTAATCTGTGGGTTGAAATTTCAGATTTTCTGGACGATTTCCCGTCTTTTAAATAGATTTTTGTTCTACATTTCATGTTTGCATTGTGGTTTTGCATTGTCAAAAAGAAAAATTGGAAGCTTCAATGAGAAAAACCTTCCAATGTTTTATTTAGTTTCTTCATGTTGTTGGTAGTCTTCTTTTTCGAATACTAACATTGAATTTTTCCTTCTACCATGCAATTACTAATTGTTTATCTTTGTGAGATATGCTAGATTTGCCAAATTATAAGGCATGTGCTAGTTTTGTAATTAATATATGGTGCTAAAATTGCCAAGTAATAAGAGGTGTTATTTTTTTAAAATAAAATGTGTTAGTTTTGCCAAGTTTCAAGACATTTGGCGTTTTTGTAAAATAAAAGGTGCTCGTTTTGCCAAGTTTCAAGCCACTTGTTATTCTTGTGATTTGCGGATTTCAATTGTTATTTAAATCTAATTTCAATTGTTATTTAAATCTAATTAAATCAAACACCTATAAAAAGGCCCAAGGACTAAGAAAATCCACTAAACTTTCTCCAAACACTCACTTCATTCCAAAATAAGTTAAAATTCACCCAATATTGGGAATGGTGGAGAAACAACTATTAAAACTCATCAAATATCTAGTTTTGCCTTTGAAAAAGGCTCTTTACCATATATAGAAGGATTCTAGCTTAGAAAACTAGCATTGGTTGAAGAATATCGACGTTTTGAAGGCACTTTGTTGATTAGAATTATTCAAGCTTCTTTAAAGAAATAAAAGAGGTGAGTAGTTGATACTTTAATTCCCTCTCAATTATTCATTGAGTTTTCATAAATTGAATGTGAATTTTATGCGTTGTTATGGAAAGAAAGATTGATTTATTACATTTGTATCGCTAGTTAATGCTCTACTCGTTTTGAATTACTTTGTGGAACATGACTTTGTTATGTGGTCTTGGTCGTTTTGGCTATATGTAAATCTTTGTGGCCTTACTTTGTAGTCTTGGCCAATTTGAATCTTTGTGGCCTTGCTGTGTGGTCTTGGCCAATCATGGGCGCACCACGGGTAGTAGTTTAACTAGTGATAATGTTCATTTGTCTATCGAAAGACTTTATGCGTTCAATGGCTTTGTTTATCTAAAGGCTTTGTGAACCTCGTGATTTTCTCGAAAATGCATTTTCTTACATGAAAAGTGAATCAAGATATTTGGTTATTCACTGAGTACTTCGTAATCACTCCCCATCTTCTACAACCTTGTAGATATTGATTGAATTAAAAGCTTTGTAGCCGAATCGTCTCAAGGATGGAGAAGATATATGTATGTGATCGAGATTTTGATGGGTGGCCGATGTTTCGTTGTGAGTGGTCGCAATAGTTATTGTAAAATGATATTAAATATAATAGTATTTGAATTGTATTTATAAAGTCGCGCTCTCGATTTTAAATTGAGATATATATTTAAAGGCTTTAGCTATAGATATTTCGAGATAATATGGTAATAAATTTAGGGGCGTGACAGTGAATCCCGCCATTTGCTGCCGGAAACAACCTCCATTTTGGCCGCAGGAAATGGTAGTATTTTTGCTGCCTTTTCCGACAGCAATTCTTGGGAGAGAGGGGATGTGTGGGTTTTTTCTTTTTTTCTTTAAATTTTTTTATTATTTTTAAATATTTTGTTTCTAAAATTAAAAATATTAAGGGTATAATCGTAATTTTTTAAAAAAATGGCGGAATAGTGACAAAAAAGACTTATTGTGTGAATTTATGAAAAATTAGGAACACAAGAGTGAAAAAAAAAGTTAGAGACTCAGTCGATTTTTAATTCAAAGAATGGGGACGTTTTGTGAAATTAACCCATTCAAATATTAGAAGAGTTGTAAATTAAACGCCGTTACAAGACCAGAAACCGGAGACGAAAAATGGCGATGGTGTCGGGGATCTAACTGCCTGCGAGAAGACACCCTGTCAAAGCAAAAGGCATCAACGTCTGTCCAATGCCACTGTCAACTCACTCTATACCCCACTCACCCTATTTCCACCATTTTTCTTTTTCTTTACTCTTTCTTTTCTATTATTAATTAATTCTTTCTTAATTATTTATTGCAATAATAACATTTCAAAATTTAAGAAAATCATTAATTTGATCTTAATTAGCTGCCGAACTACTTCAAGAGTGAAAATGATTTCGTGCGGTGAGAAGTTGAGACTAATTTAAAGAGGCACGATCATATACTTTAATTTAGGTCCGTTAATAATCTCTCATCCTCCCTCCGAAGTAGTGGTTATAGTAGTCATGTTCACATATATCTTGAACTCATATATGTACTAAAAATATTCTAACACTAGACATCTAGTATTGTTACAACATCAGACAAATCATGTAACATAATATAAGCTATTAATATGATTTAAAGAGGGTATGGTAATATCCTTAAAAAAAAAAAACAAAAAAGAAGTTGTGGTAATGTGTTAGTATTATATACCACGTCATTGTCTACTATTGTTTCTACGTGAATATTCCTATCATATGTACCATACATATCCCACAACAATTTTAATCTGGAAACACTATGTGGCTCCATAACAACAACACTCGATATCTCCGGTTAAAAACTCTATCCCACAACTGATTTTTATTAAATCTATTTTTATCTTTTTTTTTTTAAAGGAAAATCTAATTTTATCTTAAGATTAACTAGACTAGATACTTGATTACCTGATATGAAATGTTTTTTGAAAATAGAAACTGTTGAATTGTTGAAATGAAAATTTGAACTTTTTTTGGTAAGAATTTAAAAATGGAGTTATTTATAAATATATTTAAAATTTAAATTTTGTATAGGTGGCGTAATCTAATTGTGTTATGTAGAGTTAATAATTAGAATGATGTGAAAACTTACATTACAACAAAGATGTGGTTTAATAGTGTGTTGCCGTGTGTCTAAAATTTAAAATTTAAATTGGTTGATAATAAATAGAGGGAATTTTAAATAGTATCCAAACAAAGTGAAAAACCCTACACAGGTTTAAGCAAAGTGGAAGTTTGAAGTTGTTTTAAATTTAAACGAATCTTTATTATGCTAAGTTATTTTATATTATTATTATGCTATTAATAATTGATCAAGATAAAAAAATGCAATTAATAATTAAATACGTAGTTTTTCATTTTTGTGAAAATTTTGAATTTCTTGGTGTCCACCTCAAAAATAGGCACCTTCCGGCTTTCAAGGTTACGGCTTACGCTGAAATTGTCCGAATTACAGTATTTTCATCGCTAGTCTCTTACTTTTCCATTTTTTTGACTCTCTTCATCGTTTTCATCTGTGTATAGTCCTCCTTGAAATCGAACACCGGTGGATTTCAGGTTCATATTTTAGGGAGAAAGATGGGGGTTCCAGCAAGAACAGCAGTGGCAACAGGTGGTGGTGGAGGAGGAGTGGATGTCTTGAGTGAAAGAGCAACAAAAATGAGAGAAGCACTGCAGAAGAGCGAATCTATCACTGATAAAATGGTCTCCATTTTGGGTTCTTTTGACCACCGCCTCTCCGCCCTGGAAACGGCCATGCGTCCCACCCAGGTAATTTTCCTAAACTTATCTTGTGTCGGATTGGATTTTGGTTATACCCAGTTCAGTTTTCTGCTCGCTTTGTAAAAATCAATGCAAATCGTGGAAAGTTGTTAATTGGAGTAAGAAACCCAAGTTCTGATTCTTGATCTGACTTTCGTTGCTTTTCATTTTTTTCTGCTCCTGTCCGGTGGCATCTTAATATTAACATTGCCAGTGAGTGAAAACGAACGAATTGAATTTTTTACTTTGTTATGGAGTAAAAGAAATTGTCTTCTCTTGATTTTACGTTGGAGATTATAAGGAAATGGTAAATTTCATAGGAAAAATATTAGCGTTTTTTCTCGTTTTTCATGATATAAGGACTGGGTAAAAGTTTTGTGATCTGAATCCTTATATCTGAAAAGTTTAATTTGTGCCATTGCTGCTTTTAATTTTGCCAATTTGGGTAGTTGCCTCTCTGTAGCATTACTAACTGGCAATGGATTTTTCATCTGTGGATGAAGACATGCTGTTCAAGGGTTATTTTACCCCTCTCAAATTGCTGTCCTGTTTACGTTTTCTTTAGCCTGTATTCTCACTAAGAAAACCGAGGAAGTGTGAAAGGAAAAGTATAAATAAAGCCATGATTACCAGATATGATTACCTGATATGTTTTCTGTGCCCATTTAATATTTTGGGGTTTCTAATGCTGAATCTTATAATTGCCAAACAAGGAATGTATTCATTTCAGGGTCACCATCATAAGGAGTTGCCTTCGTGTATTTTTGAAATGATGAATAATAACAGAAAGTGCAACTGCAATTAGAACTTTACTAAAAGCCAGTCCTTTTGACTGCTCAAGGAAAAGCAATTGTAGATCTTGCTCTCCTGGCAAGTTAACCACTTGAGCTCTGTTTTTATTTGATGAAATATGTTTCACTGGTGAAATATGGAGTGGATTTGAATTAGTTTATCTAAGATGCTTTAAACATTTATTATTTCTTTGTCCCTCACAGCTTTTGTTGAACATTTCTTCTGGAATTTATTTGACATTAATCATGATCCTTTGTTTTATCGACAAATTTGTATTTCTGAACTTGTGATCTTTATTTGCATTTGTCCATTCTTCACATTTGTTCCCCACACAGATCAGGACACATGCCATCAGGAAAGCTCATGAGAATATTGATAAAACTTTAAAGGCTGCAGAAATCATATTGTCTCAGTTTGATAGATCGGAAGAGCGTCGTGTAACCTTTACTGATGTTGTATATTTTGCTTGTTTATCTTTCACGCCTGTTTTTAATTTGAGCCATCATTGTGAAATGAATTCGCTCAACTGGCTAACACTATTAGTAGGACCTGAGTCAAAAGTAAATCCTTTTTGTCACTTTGGTTTCAAGTTCTTGAGTAGTACATATACAAATTTATCGGTTTATGTTGATTCCTAGAATCTTTGATTCAAAAATTAATTTCTTAATTATTTAAATGTAATCAATTCGACTTCGACCTGACTCATTGCTTTTTGTGGGTAATGACCAGTCCGATATAGTTCATTAAAATCCAACAAAGTTAACTAAGATAGGTTTCTATTCAAATCTTATAGATTATCAGGAATTTTATTCAATTAAAAAATTCCACAAAAATCCAAATTGAGGAGTCTGTCAGACGTGTGCTCTTCCGATCTTCATAACTAAAAATAGGATTTCTCAGGAAATGATTTTCATATTTAATTACACTCTATCGATTATTTCTTCTATTTCTGTCATCATCCTCCACCTACAGTTACATATTCTCCATTCCCTTTGCCTTCAAAAGGCAGGAGAGATCGGAAGAGCGTCGTGTAGGCAAAAGAAACAAAAACAAAAAACATTGCAAGCTATAAAGCGATAGCTCAAAAAGGTAACCATAGTAACAACGTGCCGAGGATAGCAAAATACAAGTGAGTGAGCCTCACAAATGGACTGCAACATAAAGTTCTGAGACATTTAATGAAAGCCTCAAGACCGCAAGGGTACCTCAATTATGTTTTCTAAACCCATATCAAAATTAATTTTTTATTAAGTTACTCTCTTATAGCATGACATTATTTTATATTATTTACTCTAAATGCATTCAATGTATTAAATCATTGAAGCTAAACAGGCATAAAAGATTTTCACAATAGCTTGGTTCACTTTCTGGTTAAACTTTGTCAAATTACATCCATAATTTTCCATTTTACTGAGATGTTAAACTAATCTCTAATATGTTCGTCATGAGAAATCATTTCAATTTCCGATAGGAGCATATGCTACACAGTTAGGTAACAAGAAATTGCTCATATTTTCCTTGTAATGAAAGATTTGTCATATGATTGAACTTGTTTAAGTATTTTCGAGCTGGTTTGGGAATGATCTGTTTTCTCTCCAAAGATCATGTTTTCTCTAACTCATTTTCATCCACATTCTCTAAATGAATATTATTCTTCACGTAATCCAATAACTCTTCTTGAATTTTCAAGCAAACATTCTTGAAAATATCACTTTTTCCAACAAAAATCTTTTGCACACAAAATGTTTAGTGTGTTTAGCATAAACAATTTATTTATAAGTTTGTCTCTAAACTGTCATTTGACACCATTTCATTGTTTCACTCTTTTCAAAAATTTTAAAAGTAAAATTCAAGCTGCTATTTCTTTGAATTTTTTTAAAAAAACATCTAATAAAAACGATGCGATGTGGCAGTTTTTAATCGAATTTATAACCTTTCTTTTAGAAATGGTTGCTAGTGTATATTGATGGGGTAAGGACATGATGGAAAGGTTGCTTCAAGGGTTGGATCCTGTAGCGCTTTGAAGACAAACTTTTGCAATCCCCACAGGAATAACTAAAAATCCAACAGATTTAACCACCACTTTTTACATATATCAGCTGCTAAAGAAAGCCTCTGGAAAAGATGCGCTTACTGTTTTTTAGTTAATCGGTTCAGTTCCTACTGTAAAAATTTTCACTGCTTAGGACATGGGAACTTAAGTGTCGTTCCTAGCTTCACCATCATAATTTCTTATTATTGTTTATAGCTTCTGGTATCTTTATTGTACTTTTTTGTAGGCTGAGGCTAAGATACTTAAAGGGCCTCATGAGGACCTAGAGAGTTATCTTCAAGCAATTGAGCAACTAAGAAAGAACATTCGATTTTTTGGCAACAACAAAAGCTTTAAGAGTAGTGACGGAGTTCTTAATCATGCAAATAATTTACTTACCAAGGCTATTTCCAAGCTAGAAGAAGAATTCAAGCAGATTTTGTCATCTTACAGGTTGGTTTTACTTTCTTTTGTGCTAGAACTTATAATGTTGTTGGCCTACCATTATTTAAGCTAGAAAATTTCTCCTGGGCTGATCAGCTTTAGTGCACATGAATTTATGATTGCCCTCTGGTCAACCAGCTCAACCAAGTCTTGTACTATATATGTGTATATTTACCAAACTGCTGTATGAAGGCAGTCACATGAGCATTGCGTTCATAATTTTTGACTAAATTGACCCTTCTTACTGATACTGAAACAACAATATGATTGCTATTTTGAATTAATTAGGAAGAAAATTGCAAAATGTTAAGCAGAGCTGAACTATACGGATGAAATCTGTTGGTCCTGCTGAAGCATCGCCTTGCCTTGCCTTGTTGCATGTGTGTGAACCAAGCGACATGATGCTGTTACCTTTATTTTGTGTATTACATCTAATCAGATTTCCTGCTTATTTAGCAAACCTGTTGAACCTGAAAGACTCTTTGAGTGTCTGCCCAATTCTATGCGACCATCATTTGGATCACCTGAAGACCAGGCTGACTCTAGTGTCAAGGTTCCATCATCTCAGAATCACTCTGAGAGTCAAAATAGTAATGAAGAAAATACATACACAACACCAACTCTTATTCCACCCCGGATTTTACCTCTGTTGCATGACTTAGCAAAGCAGATGGTTCAAGCTAGTAATCAACAGCAGCTACTGAGTATATACAGGTAAGTACCAAATTTGGGGTTTAAACTAACATTTTTCCAATCCATAAGCAGGTCATAAAAAGTGAATGTAAAGAGACATTTGGTTTAATGAGCACTGTTACTTCTATATAATTGATGATCTGGTGCCCTAGGTGGCCCCCACCCCAATATGTTTGTATTTGAAGTATCAATTTGGCACTTAAAAGGCATTCTGTAAGGAAGAGAATATCCTTTGATCATGCTGTTTTAGCTGCCAGATACTCTTAGATTGTGAAATCTCCTTTTAGATTGGCATCAAACTTGACATTTGCAATAGTACTTTGCATGATAACTAAGAAAACACTGATCTCTCTAGTTTTGAAACATTCAGAAATTGGGTTTCCTAAGAGTTTGAACTCCATTTCTTGTCCAGTCTGGACTTTTCAGTTCTTAAATGGACGACCGGGATCGCATAGTTTTAGTCTTCAATTGTTCATCCATGGTGCTAAAGCTCAGCTTTGTTGCTCCATTGAGTGTGCCAATGGCCTTCAACGTGTTTCAGTTCTAGCTAGGAGATCTCATTGTACTTTGCAATGGTCTCAAACTAATGTGACACAGAAGAAGAGTTGGACATGCTTCAAAAAACCAAATAAGAATATTATGCAATTGACTTAGTCAGGTCACATTTCGTTATTTTTGTTTTTGTGTAGGGATGCTCGTTCTCCAGTTTTAGAAGAAAGCCTCCGCAAATTAGGAGTAGAAAAACTTAGCAAAGATGATGTTCAAAAGATGCAATGGGAAGTTTTGGAAGCTAAGATCGGGAACTGGATTCATTTTATGCGGATTGCTGTATGTGCTCTTTCTGATGTTCCTGCATGTTAATATAAGCTTGCATTTGAGAATCTAATAACCTTCAAACAGGTCAAGTTGCTGTTTGCTGGAGAACGTAAAGTTTGTGATCAAATTTTTGAAGGCTTTGATCCGCTTGTGGATCAATGTTTTGCCGAAGTTACTTCTGGGAGTGTGGCTGTGCTACTTAGTTTTGGAGATGCAATTGCCAAAAGCAAAAGATCACCTGAAAAGTTATTTGTGCTTCTTGATAT
>CAVNYN010228124.1:33081-150300 GCA_963692815.1 Nyctanthes arbor-tristis | reverse complement strand
TTAGTTTCAAATTCCTAACTGATGGCTTCACCCATTTCTCACAAGCTGCATTGGTATTATATCCAACTTTGTTGTGTACCCCTAGGAATCCATAAAGCTATCAAGGAGTTGAGCAAAAAACTTAGGAGAACAGCGGACTTCTCCATGGACTCATCTGTTTCTTTCTTTCCAAATTGGGTATGCACCGGCCATAATACGTGCAAGCATTCGTTCTTCACAAACAGAAGAAATAGCAAAGATAATATCCTTTGAATTTGGCCAATTTTTACAAATCTGAATAAAGTTTCAAACATTTGCCTCCTTTCAAAAACAACGTACCTCTTTGCATTGAAAAATATCATGCATTGCCGTTTCCTTCAACCCACAAAGTTGGAACATTTCATCACCTTTAACCCCCTCTGCACAAGATTAGCATGAAAAGGAATCGCATCATAAAAAAAACTCCATAAGAAAATTTTAACTTTAGTTGGGAGTTTGATATTCCATACCTTGTTCCACTAATTTTCGTTGCCAGATGTACCGCTCATTGATGTTTCTTCATTCAAAATTCAAATATATCTGTAGCCACTTCTCATGGTGTATCTCCTATAATTATCATAATGCTAAATAAGTTTGTTACAAGAGCCACCATTGATAACTGGAATGGAGAGGATTGCCTATTTGTCCACTTTCCAAAAGATTTGGTCAATTTTAGCTACATCCCAGCAACCGGACTCTGTCATCAAATCAGTCACAGTTTGCATTCTGGAATTTTGTGGTGTAAAAGGCCTAAAGGTTGGTTCTCTAGGCAGCCACGGTTGAAGGAATGGATTGATACTTTCTCCATTGTCCACATGCCAACGAGTTCCATTTTGGATCACATCTATTCCCCATAAAATGCTTATCCAAACAAAAGAATCTCCATTTTTACAATCAGCCTCCAAGTAGCTACAGTAAGGGAAATTTTTGCTTTTTAATAAACGATCTATAAGAGATTCTGGATCATTCAAAATCTGCCATGATTGCTTAGCAAGCATTGTTTTATTAAATGCTTCCATATCTCTCAGTCCAAGCCCCTCCATCCTTTTTTGGTTTGCAAAGAGTGTTCCAATTAATCCAATGAAGTTTCTTGGGGCTTTCATCACCCCCACCAAAATTTTCTGATGGCCTTACGAATGGAATCAAGCACAACCATGAGGAGTCTGAATAAGCTCATGATATAAATTGGTATTGCTTGAAGGAATGCTTCGATTAAAACTTCTTTTCCACCTGCTGATAGAGATCGTTCGCTTCCAACCTTTTATTTTCTTCCAAATCTTTTCGACTAAAATTGAAAATGCCATTTTCTTCTGTTTTCTGGTAAAGATTGGGAAGCCAAGTACAGGCCTTGCAATCCTTCTAAGTGAATACCAAGAAGATGCTAGATATACTGTCTAACTTCATTTGGCATGCAGGGGCTGAAAGAAACAGAGGATTTTTCGAAGTTAACATGCTGCCCGAAAGCCTTTTCATATGTAGAGAGCACATGTTTGAAAGCCTCCACATCTCTCCGCTTTGCACTCAAAAAAAAAAAAAAATCAAAGCACTATATGAAAAAAACAAGTGATTAATACGAGGGCCATAATGAGAACAATGAAATCTAACAAACAAACTATCAGTTTCAGCCTTCATAAGAATGCTTGATAATGCCTTAGCACACAAAATAAATAAATAAGGGGAAAGAGGACATCCATGCCTAAGTCCCCTAAAGGGGATAATCTTGTCTTCAGCTCAGCCATTAATAAGTACAGAAAAGGAAGATGATGAAATGCACTCCAAAATGAAACTGCACTATTTATCATTAAAACCCATTCTATTCAGCACTTTCAGCAAAAAGGACCATTCGACTCTATCGTACGCTTTGCTCATGTCAAGTTTAATTGTCAGAAAACCCTTTTTTGCCATTGTTGCGCCTTGCAAGGGAGTGTAAACATTCAAAAGCCAGAATACCAGTGTCCGTGATGTGTTTTCCAGCTACAAACGTACTTTGGTTCTCTGAGATAAGCCTTGTAAGCACCATTTTCAGGCGATTAGCCACTGTCTTACAGATGATTTTGTACACCATATTACATGGATTGATAGGTCTGTAATAAGCCACGATCTCTGGTTGCTTCTTTTTTAGAAATTAAAACCAAGTGTGTTGTGTTAAGTGGGCGGATGGAAGCACCTTCATTGAGGCAACAAAGACAGATCCTAGCAACCTGATCACAATAAAATCCCGATGCCTCTTAAAAAATATTGCATGAAACCTACGGAAAATATAGAAGAAAATGGTATACAATACCTAACTTTAGATTCATTCATATAGTAAAAAGGATACATTAACTAAGAAGCGAAAATAAATAATAACGTACTAGTATACAAAAGACAAGAATATATACTTGAATACAGGAATAAGAGAGATTGCATAGGATGGTGGTTATTGAATCTTATTAGTTCAAAGCAACCAGAAAAATTTGATTTGGGAAGGTAAAATTGAATCACAAGAATGATAAAATAATGTGGTAATCAAATGTTGTTCTTAGATATAAAAGCACATATTATTATTTTATTATTAACTATCTACTTACATTCATTATAAGGCATTGTGTGAATGACTCGATAATTTAAGATAATCTCGTCTCTTAGACTTTAGTTTTCAAACTTACTAGCAAGAAACTTGACAAAATGTATAGTTCGGAAAATTTCACTTCTTTTCCCTTTACAAATATAAATTATTGAGTAGCAATTATATTATAATGCCAATTACAAACTTAACTTGTCAATTTTCTAGGATACTGTTACCAAAATTAGAATTTGTGACCATGATTTAATTAAATTCATTTTGAAATTTAAAATAGTTTATTATTGATTTTAGTTAGACTAGAAAATGGAGATGGATCATTAAAAATGAAATTCAGTTTATCTTATATAAAGGAATGAGGCCCTATATTGAATGATTTTCTCAAATCAATTACTATTACTCAAACTTATTTTCTACTACATATTTACCGATTAAAATAATCTTACATGTAAATTCATAACTTTTCCTTACTTTCTAACAACATATTTTTCCAAAATAATTATTGTGCTCATAAAATCAATTCTCAAAAAATCATTTCCATACAGGTTGTAAATATTATTCATCGCCCTACTTTAAAAACTAAATTGAAAGTAAAATATTGGTGAGAAAAAGTAAAAAAATTAATGATTAACGGTTGAATTGAATTAAATTGAAAGGTTAAAAATATTGTATAGGATTAAATTGAAGTAAGCCTAGAGTTTGAGCTCTTGATGAAAAGTAAAAAGTTAATAATTTATATATTCTGTATCAGGCATTCAAGCTTTTGTATAGACACCATGTTCAAACTTTGATTTTACATTTTAACTCGTATTAAAGTGCACGATAAAACCTTTCATTAAACATCCGTCTTGCCTATCTTTTAATAAAAAATAATACCAAACTTGTCTAAAACAAAGAAAAATAATCGAAATTTGGGAGAGAGGAAAATTGTGCTTTTTTACAAATTTATGATTTTCTTTATTATAAAAAAAAAAAATACGAGGCATGTATCATGTGTAGGCAGGCAGGTGCCTACCCTTCTCTCCACCCTCCGCTTTGAGGGGGGTATAACACTTCTTGGAATAATTTTTCAGACGTTCGTCAGTTGTGGTTCTTGTACATTAAGTAATTCCCCGCTCTGGGAATAAAGTTTGCTCACCCGTTACCTATATATCTTAGATTAGGTTTCTTAGATTAGGTTTTAGCACTACTTCTAGGCGTAGTGTGCCTCTTTTCATTTCAAAGGCTATATTTGATTACAATTTAACACAACTTAAAAAGACTTCTTACACAAATAACAATGTATGGATTCAAATCTGAAACTGGAAACAAATTCAGTTTGTAATAGCAACATACAACTTGTAATAACCCAAAACTCCAATTTCTGCTCACTGGCCTTGCAGATGCAGTCCAACCTCCGGTCAGCCATGAGTGTTTATTACCAAGGTTTTAAAAAGTGTAAGGCATTGAAAAGTGTCGAGGTCTAGTATTGGGCCTAAACGCGCCTAAGCGCACCAATGTGTGATAAAATAGCGATTAATGAGTGATAAAGTGTAAGACGTGACGAAGCAAGAAGCCGAAATTGTGAACATAGGCATTGCTTAGACGTTGCCTAAAGAGCTTTTTAGAACTTACCTCCCGGCCCCCAGGAATGTTTTACTTCGATCCGAAGAAAATTAGTGTTGTGCTATACTTTCTTGGAAAAAGCAAAAATGAAAAAAGAAACAAAATAGGAAAAGCAATAACATGCTTTATGCATCGTCTAAAATCTTGTGTTGTGCGAGTCACCTTCTTCCAGGCTCTATTGGACGACATGCCATTTTCGTTCAAATGTAGGCCGGCCATACTTGTGATGGTTCCCGAGGATCCGCTATGCTACTTAGGTCTACGTTGCCATGATACTTTCCTATGGAAGCTCGGCTGATTTTTTTGATGTAGTAGGGGAGGGATTAACTTTTATAATGCATATTCAGTCTACCTACATAGTTTCCCTAAGAGCTTGTTTGATCTCCATTACCCATTTACGTTATAATTTCACCTATCACTGATTTGAACATAACAACTATTGAACTATCACTGCACATTTCAAATTTCAATTAAATCTCTACTACTCATTTCAACTTCTTATAATTTCACATTATAATTTTGTTCTCATAATGAGAATCAAACAAGGTCTTGGTCTTTTAGATTCTTGTTGCCTGAGTAACCGATGGTGGAGGCTATTGAATTTAAATATCCAAAGCCAAATTTTAAAAGGAGCTTTTATTATATTTTGAGTTATGAATGTAGGTCTTTAGAAAATTTATAAGGGAGTAACATACAAGTTTTACGTTGAAGCTTTATTAGTGAGGCCCTTGGGGCCACCGTTGGATTATTATGGCCCAAACGCACAAATGCATATAATAAACCATCGATTAAAAGTGATGTGATGAGTAGATAGCTAAATAAATCATGCCAAGTAATTATTTGTAACTTTTTGTATAACTTGTTGTAAAGTTATACCCATGGCATTATTCATTTTTATTTAGGTAAATTTAACAAAAGGTCTTCCGATCTTTGTAAAAAGTAACAATTTCATCCGAATGATACTATTTATTTATACTTGAGACCGGTCATCGGTTTAGTTGGTATTACTATATTGGGAATAGATAGGGATGTATAAATACATAGAAACATTTAGTAATTCAATAGTCAATAAAGAAATAACAACTAGACCGGAGACTAATCTCCGGTCTAGATAAATAGCATTATTCATTTCATCTCTAACCTTTTTTTTCCAAACATGTAGGTATCCAACCTTTCAAAAATAAGTATAAAAAGTCACTACATACTATTTTTTATCAATTTTCATTGTTCACTTTTTCTATAAAAATAATTTTACCCTTTATTTAAATTTGACAACTAAGAACACAAATTTTAATTATTTATTTTGATCTCTTTGCCGTTTTCTCTTTCACACATTTATATATGTTCATTTGTATATCGTTTTCTCACCTATATACTTAGCACAAGCTATACAGACACATTGATTAATATATTATCTTTTCCATTCACTTATCTAATACCACCACTGCTAATGTTATAGTTACTTTAGGTAATGAACTCGATGTCATTGATAGTCATGTCATACAAATTAGAACGATTAAAACTTGCCAAAAAATTAAAGGTTTAAATTATTGGTAAATTTAACAAGGGAGGACCCCTCTTATTTCTACTACAACCCATCTCATTTCAAATTTTTGCATCTAAATATAGCTAGAAATGAGAAATAAATCTTCTTTTAAAGGCAACTTAAGTGGAGACCTTATCGTTCCTCACTCAAAAAAATTAGTGAAGAAATGGTGGCAATAGTTGGTGAAAGTCAAGAGTAATTAATTAGAGGAAACAACATATTTTCTCATTCTTTTATTTAAAATTTTTAGATTTTTTGAAAGGCTTTTATACTAATTTTCTTTTATTTCATACAACGAAGGTAAAATAGTCATTTTGTAAGCATATAAGTGTGAAAATAAGTAGAAATTGTACATAGAGACCTTTTGTGCTTATTTTTAAAAGCTTGGGGACCTTTTTTGAATTTTTTAATGCTTTGTTCCGGAGACTTTTTTTTTTTTTTTTTCTTTCGGATAAGGTCGTTCTGGTGACTTTTAGCTTGACAAACTGGAGTGGACTAGATAATTTGACGTTTCGACTGTTAGAGCATTCACATTGGTAATGTTAAAATTAACTATATATATTAACAAAAGGTAGAGTTTTTAGTGATTGTTAAAGGACACCTAAGCAAGTTAAATTTAACTATTATTTTATGCCACGTTGGTGATTCTACATAAGAGTGTTAAATTTAATCATTAATTTAATAGTCAAATAGTAGATCAATCTCAATTTAAATTAAATAAAAAAGAAATAATACCACATAAAGTGTTAAGTTTGTTGTTAACTTTAACAATAAAACTAACAACTTATTAATTAAATGTTTCTAGCAACTACTTTAACACTACTAATGTAAATTTTTTTGAATTGTTAATTAACAATTCTATTAACAGTTTGATTTAACACTAACAATGTGAATGCTCTTAAACACTTTTCTTTTAACTAAAATCAATACGACTCCAGTTCAACCAAATTTCACATTTCAGCCTTGTTCAAAAATAAAAAAATAAAAAAAAAATTTCATATTTCAACCTTGAATCATTGCCTTTTTTTTTTCCCCCTGTCTCTCTCCCAATTCAATGACCAATCCGAAGATCTAAACGTTGAGGACCTTGAGGTTGACGTATGACCTATATTTGTAGCTCATTAATTTTGGTGACACATCCTTCGAAAGCAAAGGAGGATATAACTCTGGATTCAGCAACCTGACACCATTGCCCTAGGAACACGTCTTGCACTGCTTCCACTGCAAAGTGTTTGGCTAGAATTGGAATTAATTTAGATTATAATATATTTTATAATATCATTTTATTAGTTAGTTTTTGTAAAAAATAAAAAAATTACAACTTGACTTTTACTTTTTGATTTTTTAAAGAAAAGTAAAACCAACGAAATTTTATAATCCCCAAAAGTTGCCAAACACACTTATCCTTTACTTTGATTTCTTTTGATTTAGTAGTAGATTTTTTTTCTCTTAAATATTCTTGTCATTTTGGAGCGTATGGCCCTCCTTGCATAGACGATGTAACTTGATTTCTTTGATATTACGGTGGATCATTGTTTTATTTCTATTTCAAAATAGAAATGGAAACACAGAGAAATGAGTGACATAACTTTGAAATATTAATAGAACACTGAACAACAATATGCTCTAATTTGATCAATTATCAGTTTTGCCGTGTGAATAATTTCCAAACCCACACAAGAGAAGGGTGTTGCGTTGCATAATTCCTGAAATCTGACATGATAGAAAAAGATAAAATGTAAATATAAAGGCTAATGAATGCTGTTATGAATTTATAATTACCGGTCGATTAAGATGCATCAATCTTGATTAGAGCTTGAATTTTTGCCGGATAGAATCTGCAAATCTTGATTGAAACTGGAAATGTAAGAATCTTCAAGCCCTTTGGTCGTCAAGAAATCCCTCCAATTAGCATGATTTGCTCTCATTTCCTTGCCAATTTCACTTGAATCCTCCATTACTAACCTTATAGCCTTATGAACTCCCTCTTTTGTGAATAACCCATCTTCCTCCCCTTTCTCGACCTCCACTCCAACTTTCAGATCCATGGCCATTAATCTTGCATTAACAAATTGATCCCCTGAATGTGGCACCAGCACCAATTGACACTCGTTCACCATAGCCTCCGATAAGGACCCCCAACCGCAATGCGTCACGAAACACCCGACAGAAGGGTGTCCCAGAATCAGTTGTTGCTGAATCCAACCACCATAAATGATCCCTCTTTCTTGTGTTCTCTCCTTGAAACCTTCTGGTAGAGCCTCTTCAATTGTGTTCACTCCTATGGGTGGCTTCAGGGCAACCAGAAATGGGAGCCTTGTGAGTTCAAAACCCATGATTAATACTTGAAATTGATCCTTCTTAAGTCTAGCTTCACTCCCAAATGCGCAAAAGATCACCGTTTTGGGCTTGAATTTATCGAGCCAATTCGTCCATTTTTGGTCCAGAGATGATGTTGGCGGTGAGGGAAGCAGGGGACCAGCAAGAAACACTGGTTTCTTGAACTTGTTTCCAAGAAAATCACAATATGCCCCTTCCATTTCTCTACAAGTTTTAAAGCCAATGGCATCACACTCACTATTAGATAAGTATAGCCTCTGCTTAAACGTTATCCCAAGGCCTATTTCTTTTCCACTCTCGATCCCACTAAGTTGCTTCGCTTCGTCCTTGTAGAGCTTGAATTGCAAAGGAAAATCCAAAGGAGCTTCCATGAAGGCCTCGAGGGTTGGTTCTTCGCGCAACAAGAATCCAGCAGCTGCAGGACTAATGGTGTAATAGAGAATTGACTTAGCACCAAACTTTCTTGCTAGAGATGGCAACCAGTGCATGAAATCATACAGGACAAGTTGAGGGCTGAGTTGTTGGAAAAAAGATTCAATGGTGGGCTGGGTGAGATCCATGGCGTGCCGGAAAAGACCCTGCAACGAAAACGGAATATCAGCGCTTGTTTCGACATCAGGGGGAAGGCCTTCAACACGTGGAATGGGAAGAGGCAAGAAGTTGATGAGTTGGGGATGAAGATTGAACTGTTCCAACTTAGATTGAGCTTTTGTGGGAACGATGAAGAAGATTTCGTGGCCTTTCTCTGCAAGTTTGTTGGATAAATGCAGGAACGAGGTGAGATGACCCATGCCAAACCATGGATACATGAAAATCCGTAGCCGTAGGCTGTCGGCCATTGAAACCTCAAGGTACTATGGTGTAGATTATGATGGCAGAAGGGTTTATACTTTATATGTCTGGTAATGTAATTCCGAAACACCTGCAAATCAACCGAAGAAGAAACTGATGATTCAAACAAACCTTAACAACATATAAATATTTTTTCAGAGCTTTTCGTCAATCTTATGTAGAGAAAAGGGGGGTTAGTTACGGGGAGGCAGTGGGGAAGTTAGGTTGAACTTTGAAGTTGTGAACAATAAATAGAAACTATTATTATTATTCAACAAAATGAAAATTCAAAAATAGTAAAAATTATATGGCTGGCATACCCTCAACGTAAGGTATTAAAACTTTAAAAGTGTAAGTTGTGTTTAGACAATCACGTTTGATTCAGGGGCGGATGAAAAAATTTTATTAATATGTGGGTTGTAATAAAGAAAAAGGGTTAATTTCATACATGGTCTTTTAACCTTTACACTTCCTATCAGCTGGACTCCCAAATGTTTTTTCAATACCATAAGTCTCCAACATTTCATAAATTCACTCATAACGTCTCTTTTAACATTTTTACCCTTACTTTTTAGATAAAAAAATCTAAAAATAGTAAAAATAAAAGGGAAAATAAATTTTTTCCCACCTACTTGCTTCGCTACACATCTTACTCATATACCCAACTTGACCGGAAATTACAAATACCTAATTCCGATCTCTTTTTTTGGGGAAGCCCTCATTTTTCCTATGATTTCTGACAACAGTGGGAGGAGCAAGCAGCAAAATGTGTAATTGCATGAGAAGAGAATTGAACTCTAGTAAAGGTGTGGGAAACCCGCTCAGATACCATCAGACAACCTTGGTCTTGGAGTAATTATATACTAGTGCTGCAATCGTACGTTGCACGGGAAGACATTTTAAAAGAAATAAGTAAAAATACAATAGAACTGATGGAGCAAATTATTCAAAAAATAAAGAAGTATAGGATTATCAATGACTGAAGAATATGAACTTTCTACTTATAATCGTCACGAATTGAATTATAATCAAATTACTTTAGGTCGGTTACTGGTTCTTATCTTGTGACTTGGAAGATAGGTTTCTCTGTAGAGGAATTGAATAATTTGTTATTCCCTTAGAAAATATAAGAACAAGAAGATTTAATCGAAATATCGACAAATTCCTTTCGAGGTCCAAAGAAATGAAATAAAAAGGGGGGCCAACTGTTCCAATTCCAATTTCATCTCTATCGAATTTTAATATTAGAATAGCCGATATAGTCCTAATTCAATAGGTCAAGTCCACTTTTCGAATCTTTCGAATGGATTTTACGGGTATAATGGAAAATAGGGATCTTTGGTAATTCAAGAGGCGGCCTATCATTATTCATACAACATCTATAGGATAACTTCCACCTTGAAAGTTATGCGGCATCTTGATAAGATATCCGCGATTTATCTCGATTTGTAATCCAATACACAAATCTATTGGTTCTGTCAAGTTAGCTATATGTTTTGTATTATCAACGATTTCTACATAAGGTGGTAAGATGATATCTTGAGCAGTTACAGATCCAGGACCTCTGACACAAATAGACGCGTCACAAGTTCCATATAGATTACTTCTCAATACAATTTCTTTCAAATTCATTAAAATTTCATGGACGGATTCTTGAAAACCTCCTAACAATCTGTTAAGATCAAAATGCAAAATGTAAATAAGGATACCTAACAATAAAACTGAGGAAAAAACTGAATAAATTAAATTAAATAAAGAGGTTAAGACGGCTCAGGTGTGTATTTCATTGAAGGATTATAATGGTAATGCAAAATTCCCCCAAAAGGCCAAATAATATCATTAACACTTAAATTAGAGTATAATAAAAGACATGCAATTCAAATGGAAGAATGCCGAAAATAAGAGCACCATTTGTCTAATTAGTGTTGCACCTGTGAGTTGCACGGGAGGACCTATTCTAAAATGAATAAGCAAAAATACTATAGAACATGTTAAGGCTTGTTTCAAAGAATATAGATGATGGAAGTAACGAACAATTCAAATCACCAAAACTCAACTTGTCAAAAAATATTAAAGACAGTAATGGGAACATTTTTAAAAACCTCTAGAAGGTTTTGTAACAAAACTTTCCATATTGTATGACGCATATGGATGTACGCCATATGTCATCTCACGTTATGTGTATTTTAAAGACACATGGCGTGTATTCATACATATCATGTAAGATGATATGTTTTGTTATAAAATCTTTGGGAGGTTTTGAAAAAAGACTCTACGGTTATATAGCAAGAATTTAAAAAAAAAATGCAGTTGACATAAAAATAAGAAAGATTATCACTTAAATTAAAATAAATAATACATATATTAAATTCAAACATAAGAGTCCCGTAAATAAAACACCCTAAATATAATATAAGCAAATGTAATCCGAGTAAATTATATTATAAGGTAAATAAATGTAAGATTATCAACAAATGGGCAATGACACATTCTCCTTCTTAAATTTATGCATAGCAGCAGAAAATCATCAAAATCGTCATCATAAACATATAAATCAAAAGCAAACTAAATTTATGCATGACTGTCGGACATCATCAAAATCGTCATCATAAACATGTAAATCAACAGCAAACCAAAATGCAAACATTGAAATAAAAAGCCAACATTATTCTACAAAAGTTTTAACATAGAAATAATAAAAAGCCAACATTATTCTACAAAATTCTTGAAATAAAAAGGTCGTAAAGAATAAATCATGAGCAAAGCTAGAACATGTGCATAAAGATAAATAAATGAGATGTGTCTAAAAATTCAGAAACAATGAAGATTGAGGAAGCTAATGAAATCAGAAGATAATAAAAATAATCGTTTCTTATACAAAAAAACATCGCAACTCCCTTTATCCTAAATTTATAAACCTTTATCCTAAATTTATGAACATTCATCCTTTGTAAGTATCATTCATCCTGGTTGAACAACTGCAAATAGAAGAAATAGAGCAACAATTGATGCGAATAATTTCCTAACAACATGCGAAAAGGTCTACAACAATTAAAGTCAAGCATAACATCGTAGGTCAATAACACATCAATCTGGTTTGACAAACTAAATTTATGCATGTTAGTAAGTAATGGACAATGACATATCCACCTTGTTTGACAAACTAAATTTATGCACGTTAATAAAAGAAATAAAGCAACTAACGATACGAACAATTGCTAACAAAAAAAAATAAAAATGTCTACAACCATTAAATTGATTTATTTTATTATAAATCATTAACTATGGGGTTGTTTGAAGCTATTTATCTGAATTAAATTATAAAGAGGTGAAATAAGTTATGTAGATTTAATGTAAGTTTGAAATTTATGATTATAGATAAAAAATAGTCAAATCAGTGATAAGTGAGATTATAAAGAGAAATGATAAAGAGGATCAAACACCCCCTATATAACATGTTATTTTTTGAGGAGCTACGGTCAAATTTATTTATAGAAGAAACACAAAAAAAAAAAAACCATGACTAGTAATTACGGGTGGCAACTTAAATGAGTCAAACTTTAAAGAAAGAGCCAACATCAAGACCGTATAGTAATCTCAATACGTGTTGGAAATACATGAGCAACACTAAAAGGAAAATAGGTCCACCTCAATGTAATTCATCTATAAAAAGATTTATCCACATTCACGGTCGAGTTTATTGGTTTTGAAATTCTAAAAACTTTCTTTATCAAAAATTCACTTCAACAAAGACATTGTGAGATCGCCCTATAGAAACACTTCAACAGTTCTTTGTTCAGGTCCAAAATAATATGCCACTATTCATATTATTCATTTGTCACTTTCATACAAGCAGTTATATTGAAAAAAGCAGAACAGATAGAAAAATCCAGAAAAGATAGAAAAAAAAAAGAAACAGTATAGAAAAACATGGGTAGCCGATTTATTTTTGCTCTAGTTTGCTTCTTATGACATGATTTTTTTTATTCTTATTCAAGGTGAGGAGGACTTGTGAAGGAAGAAATGTGTCATGCTTATTGATGTGTCACCATCTCAACCCCATCCAATCTGAGATGTGTCACGCTTCAAAGGCACAAAGTAATAAGTTTAGGGACCATTGTTGAAGAAAGAAGAAGATGTGACTAAAAAAATTATGCATTCAAATAGATATAGAGTATTTCGACAACCAGTGTGTTTGTAATTTCAATGAATTGATTTATATAAAATACAAAAGAGAAACGGGTTCCATTTATATACGAAATAGATACCTTGTATCAATGAATTACCAAAAATTCGAAATAGGAAAAGATTAATTTTTCCTTACCGAATTGATTTGAAGATAAGGCCCAATGAATGTCTTGATGAAACATAGTGATAGAGTTCCGTCAATAGTCCAACTCCTTAAGGTCTCTAGGGTTCGAAATATTAATAGAAATCTCCCGTATAAGGAAAGATTAGAACAACAAACTTTGTGAGAAGATTTAGAACGCAATTTATAGCAAAAATAATAATCAAAGAGACGCAATGAATATAAAAAAGGAATAGTGGAAGCTAAATGGAAACCTGCAGAAGAACACGAATGAAAGAAGAACAAGAGTGGGAAAAAAACAGAATTAATAAATTTACCAAAAATAAAACAAAACAGAATAAATAATTTGCCAGAAATAAAACCTTCACCGCAAAGGACTCACCACGAGCCTTACCGCAGAGCAAATGAGGGGGAAGAAATACAAAGGGCACTTAAGTGCCTTTATATATTAATAGATACGAAATAGACACATTGAATCAAGGAATTACAAAAAATTCAAAATAGGAAAAGATTAATTTTTCCTGACTGAATCGATTTGAAGATAAGGCCCAATAAATGTCTTGATGAAACATAGTAATAGAGTTCCGTCAATAGTCCAACTCCTTAAGGTCTTCAGGGTTCAGAATATTCATAGAAATCTCTCATATAAGGAAAAATTAGAACAACACTCTCTGAGAGATCGGAAGAGCACACGTCTGATTTATGGCAAAAGTATTAATCAAAGAGATACAATGAATATCGAAAGAGAAATAGTGGAAGCTGAGAATGGAAACCTACAGAAGGACACGGGTGAAAGAAGAGCAAAAGTGGGAAAAAACAGAATAAATAAATTTACCAAAAATAAAACAAAACAGAATAAATAATTTGCTAGAAATCAAACCTTCACCGCAAAGGACTGACCACGAGCCTTACCGCAGAGCAAATGAACGGGAAAAAATACAAAGGGCACTTAAGTGCTTTTTATAAATTAATTAATAGAAATAATTTGCCAGAAATAAAACCTTCACCGCAAGGACTGGCCATAAGCCTTACCGCAAAGCAAATGAGCAGGAAAAAATACAAAATGCACTTAAGTGCCTGTATATATTAATTAATAATTTGCCAGAAATAAAACCTTCACCGCAAAGGACTGACCATGAGCCTTACCGCAGAGCAAATGAATGGGAAAAAATACAAAGTGCACTTAAGTGCCTTTATATATTAATAGATGAGAAAATGTTATTAATTATCTCATGAGGCAACTAAATTTAAGCACATTATGACTTCCCATTCTTTGACAATTAAATTTAAGCATATTAATGATAAATCATCAAAATCATCAACATCCTTAGCGTCTAAATCGTATGCACATTATGATTTTCACAAAAATCAAACTACAAATGTGGAAGTATGAACACATGAAAATTAGAAGGCCACTTCTAATTAATGAAGACATGATATTCTGGGGGGAAAATGTCCAATAGCATAAGAGAAGCAGTTTTTTTTCACCTCAGGATTCCCATGCAATTTGAAACTGAGCAAGTTGTCCAAATTACATCATCAACATCAAAAAGGCATTTCCTCAGGTACCAAGAAGAAGAAGAAGAAGAAGAAGAAGAAGAAGAAGAAGAAGAAGAAGAAGAAGAAGAAGAAGAAGAAGAAGAAATCAATGCTTTTTACAAGGTATTGAATGATAAGAATAATTAATTGAAGATCTTGAGATCACAACCCTAGTATCCGGCAATAAACGGAAATGCAAAAGTGTAATTAATTATTAGTCATATAAAACAATAATAAATTTAAAAGTTGAATGCAAAATATCAAGTGAAAGAGTTACAGACTTTGCTGTAGAAAATCATCAATCTCTTGGGTGGAGTCATTAATTACGACCTCTGTGACATGAAGTGAATATGATAGGCCAACATCTTCTGAAGTGAAAAACATTAAACAATAAAGAACAGAGTTATTGCTTAGATTTACAACCGACTCCAATAAATTGTTATACCAAGCAAATATATACATATATTATATTTTTATACTCAGACACACATTGGCGGAAAACTTCAGGAAACGTTTTAATTCTCGAGATCAGATATATATAAATATATATATTGTCATTCTTCAAAATGGCAAAATATTAGTACACACCTCACAAATAACCTATACAAAATGCAAAATCACATTAAAATGGAGAACTAAAGGCATCACCAAGGATGGCAGAATTTTGTGAAAAACCAGGTTAGAAAAACAAAGGATCCCCTACATATAAATATATCTATGTATACACTTTGCACCAAATGTTAAATGAATTACTCAAATCCAAACCAACCACAAAATGAGTTGCCGTCGTAAAATTTTCAATAGGAAAATGTTAAACCGAGTACCTACAGATCCATAAGCACCATCTCCAAAAAAATATGGTTCACATGAATTTTTTCTGCTCGGAACAATCCACTTTTGTATTACACAAACCAAGAAAGTAGTTTTCTTATCAAGTTTTTCCATCCACATCCGCATCCTCAAACAGGAACAGAAAAATCAGCAAAACAATTAGAAACTAATGCACCCACCTACCAAGTCCAAGTGCACCGATATTAGTGCATGCTGACAGTACCATCACTATAGTAATTTGCATTCTCCTAAACAACCCGACTGCTTCCCTCGACATTCCCCACCTCACATACCCGACAATCATTACGCTCTAAAGAAACTGGTTAGCTTTTAGCCATTTCATCAAACAGCTTCTCCACAAGCTCAATTCCGTCTTCACAGCACCAATATAAAGTTTAAATCTAATCATATTACTAGAAATATAATCACATTACAGGAAATGAGGAGTCGATTACGACAGAATAGAAAACATAAATTTAGACTTACCCGATGTCTCAAATTTCCTATTCAATCACGGCTCTGAAAATCTACAATTTCGGTATTCGATGCAATTAAGGCAGCCTGATTGACGATAGACTCATAGCCGATGTAGATTCCTTTTGGGAGATTGAAGATGGTCTCCACTCAGTGTATATTCGTTTGAGGAGGTACAGGAAAATAAAAGTAAAAAGTAAAATTGGCCCAAAAAAAAAAAAATGGTACCACTACATTTTTAACTCCTCAAACGACATTTTAAACTCACCATAATTAAGAAAAAATTTTTATAACTACATCGCTAACTATTTTACAAATATATCCCTAACCTCTTAAATCATATAATATATAATATCAAGAGTTTTCAATTGGATTTAGATTCTCAATTGTAATTTTCCCGCCTATGATTTTGTTGACATCATCACGATGTTATATAATTTTTCAAAATTCATTCCATAATTATTCCCCTTCTAAAATCACAAAATTTTATCTTGATAAAATTTTTAAATTTTCCTTTCTTAGAATCCTTGAATTTATGGAAACTAAACCCCAAAAAAATCACTTTTCTATTATAACAATATATATTATTATTTATTATTATTTAGCGTCGTAGATTGCGTGAAAATCATAAAGTTGAATTAAGTTTTCTTGAAATCGTGACAGTTTATGTAACTCTTTTATGTATTGTACAGGCGTAGTAATTATATATATCTTTGTATCGTGACGTGGTTGTTATAAGACACGAGGCATTACGTTTTAAGTATTATTCTTTACTGTTGTTTCAATTGGATAAACTTTTTAAAATTATTGTCTACAAAAATTTTATGTTGCTACTTAGCATGCATAAAACTCTAGATCTGTAAATAAAAAAAAACTATTTTTCTATTAGAGAAATTATAACTCAGCCACTATTGATCTCTATGATCGGGTTTCTTAATGAAAGTCTTCTAAATATAGAACAATTTGGAGTTAGTGTAATTTTATCAATATACAAGTTTTGTCAACGCAAAGTTAACTCACTAACCTATATAATACAAAAAAAAAGAAACCCCTTCATTAAAATGAAATTTAAAAAAAAAAATTGAAAAAACTTATAAGCCTCATTTTCGAGTTTTAAAAATTAAAATTTTCTTATTTGGATATTCATCACGAGTTTTCAATAATTTATATTAGTTTATTAGTTTTTTATATTCCTTTTTTATTTTAATTTGCTCATTTCTTTCTTTTTTGTCAGCATTTATGAATAATTATGAGTTTTTATAATTTTTTATTATCCGCTACCAATGTAAATTTGACGGTGAGTAACTGTTCAATTTCTTATGGATTAGTTATTTTTTAAAAAATTATTCTTCTTGCTACTGAATTATTTGAAAATTAAGGCATTATAAACTAATTGTCTGATATTATCTCTATTTATGTATTTCTTTATTATTTATATATATTAAATTAGTTTCACACTCGTGCGTTTCACGGACATAATATGCTTCACACCGTGCGCTAAATTTATAACAATAAGGAAAAGTTTAATAATCGAACTAAATTTTTTTTATTAATTCTTATTTTTTATTTCCTTTAAAGACAATAAAACCCGATAGTATAATCTATATTAGTTTTACACTCGTGCATTTACAGAATACTATGTTTCACACCTGTGCGTTTCATTGACATATTATGCTGAGAAAGTAAAATACATTATAGTAGGAGAATATAAAATTATGAAATTATACAATCAGACATAGTAAAATTGAAATCCATTAGGCAAATATAAAATATATTTAACCAAAATGTAATATGTAGATAGAGTTTCAAAATAAAAATATTAAATTAATATGTAGATAGAGTCCCAAAAGAAAAATATTAAATTAAATGATTAAAAGGGAAAATATAATAATAATAAAATAATGACGCAGTAAATTGGTTTTTTAAATAAGTTAGACAACGAGAGGGAAAATCATTTCTGATTGAGCCCGACAATTAATTGAGCCAGACAAACTCTGCTTATATATATATATATATATAGATTACTTGACTGCTAATTATTATAACTTTATATAGGTCGGACATGTGAATTTACACGACGTGTTTGGATGAGACAAGAATTATGAGTTTAAGTATTTTCCTATAAATATCCCATAGTGAATTGTAATTTTCATCTCAATTCGTAATTTTATGCAATATAATTGGTATATTATATTTTATTTATGACATGATATCTATACTCATACGTCAATTTTGATATAAACGTACATTATAACTCTATCCGTATGACGCACAGGTGAAAAAATCTAGTATATATTTATGAAAAATGATCAAGCGTATATATTTAATAACCAGAGAATAGAAGGGAAGAAAATTTTGTAGACCACAATTTATTCACTTCATAATATATATATATATATATATATTACATACACAATATCTTGGCCGAAAACAAAGCTTGTTGCAGGATCAGAAGTTGGCAATGGAAAATTATGTTGTAATGGGCTAATCAAAACCACAGGAAGTTAATTAATATTTACATTTGTGTTTCTACTGAAATTAATATTCAATTATAGGAATATTGGTTTTTTCAAAAAGAAAAGTATAGGAATATTATGTCCTTCCTTTCCTCTACTGGCTAATCAAGATTACAGCGACAAGCCATGAGCAAGAACAAAATGCCAATTTTGATTCCTCCACATGTCCAATTTCCTAGAGTACTATGAAATTCTCTGCTACTGGTTTACAGATTCAGGGACATTTACAGGCAAGTGGCCTTAATTACGGCTTCATAATTGCTAGCCATTTATGTTTGTGGGAAGAATAATACTATGTAACACCAGTGATGTTTGGTATCAATTTAAGTGGCATTCAATGTGGCATTAAATGATAAGTGAAACTAAATGAGTAAATAAATGACCCACTTAATTAAACTTATCATTTAATCATGGGTGACCTTGAGGGTGTGTAGGTAGTGTGATCGCATAGGGCCTCATCATTCAATGGGTATCAAAATAAATTTTTTGTTATAAATGTGACCTAAAAAATATTTGAAAAATTTTCAGAATGTCATTTGTTAAAATTATGCATTATTGAAATATCAATTTTTAGAAAAGTTTAATGAAAGCTATTATTGGGTTAAAAATTAAAATGCATTTTATTATTTAAAAAAATTAAAGAAGGCTTAAATTTGCCATTAATCATCAAAAGCCAAACAAAAAAATAAAATAAAATAAATAATCATACCATAATGCCAACAAATTAATAAGTAAATGGGGCACCATAATAAAAATGATTATTTTTAATGTGAAATACTGTAATTATAATATAATTTATTTTTTCTAATATAACCCTTATTTCATTGAAATGAAAGGGGCAATATTTGTATCATTGCACAGGGCATCTAAATTCTTAAGACCGGTCCTGCATTTATTGCCATCTTAATATGGTGCAAGTACTAGTAGTACTGGATAGTATTACTCTTGTGGAAAATACAAAGAAAAGGAAGTTTTGCCTTTTTTACTCTTTCGGGTTTTTATTAGAAAGAAAATAGATTCATTAGGGTTTTTGTGGTGTGCATAGAGGGAAGGAGAAAGTGAGGAGATGAGAGGGGAAAAAAGGACATTTTAAAAGAGGTGGTTATTTAAGATCTATTTTAATTGTGAACATTTTAGTCTATCTAAAAAATATGGTGAGGTTAATAAAAAGTGTGGTGTCAATGTAGTTAGCCATGTACTTGGTTTTTTTTCCCCTTCTATTTAGAAAGTTTGGGTTATTAAAGAAAAAGGAGTCTGGGGTATAATTGTCAATTTTATAGGATTAGAGACCTTATATGTGGATTTGTGAAAAGTAAATTTATGAAAAGTTGGGATCCATGACGTTACAAAAAATGAATAGGGACTCAATTGATATAATCAGTAAAAGTTGAGAACCATACGTGAAACAT
Source organism: Nyctanthes arbor-tristis (assembly GCA_963692815.1). Lineage (NCBI taxonomy): Eukaryota > Viridiplantae > Streptophyta > Magnoliopsida > Lamiales > Oleaceae > Nyctanthes > Nyctanthes arbor-tristis. The sequence continues at coordinate 130,319 of CAVNYN010228124.1, read as the reverse complement.
AGCCTAAAGAAAAACTTAGCTCGACTAATCATTTTACTCAATCTAGACGTAATAATAATTTTATAGCGTCCGTCGTCATTCCAAATCTCCGCGATTGGCATACTGGAAATCCTGTTACATTCTCTTTTGATCAGAAAGAATACAAGGATTAATTTGATTTCAATTATTTTGCTCTCTGGAGATGAACAATTAAACACAACTCATAGGAGTTGCAGAGAGCTTAAGAATGGAAAATGAACAAGTATTCATACATCACCCAGTCTTCGGATGCACAGTTTCAGCTACCTTCCCCTCGGTATTACCATGTCTAAAATTAAAAACACCAGAGAGTCCTCGTCCCTTGGCTAGCTGTTCGAGTTCTTGAAGTTTCTGCCTAAGAAGCTCCACCTCTTTAAACAGCGCTTCATCCCGTTGCCTCAGTGCCTAGAGATCAAGATATTTCAAGCCAGCAGATTAACAAAAACAAATCAGATTGACTTGTTAGATGCTCTTTGTTGTGAATTCAGCAATTAGACAACTGTAAATTTTATTGACTAGTCTTGGTGTAAAAAATAATAAGACACTAAAATGCATGTATGATTTGAAGATCAGCAGTATTTTGGAACCCGAATAATGCTATGTAACACCAGTGGTGCTTAGTACTAGTCTAAGTGACAACCAATGTGGCACTCAATGATAAATGAAATTAAATGCATGGATAAATGGTTTACTTAATTTAACTTATCATTTAATGTAACAATTGATATGGTGCTAAGCACCAATGGTGTTAAATAGCATTACTCATTTTTTTATCAACCTTAACAACATTAAGTTAGATAAATAAATAAATAAAAATTTATGACAAACCGCCCTCCAAGCTAGCTGTACACCCAGTGCTATGCTTTTGTATGGGTTCTTATATCAAACATTGATTGAAGTCAATTAAGGCCATCAACTCAATTTTGTGCATGTAGCAGAGTGAAACTGATGAGGAGGGTGTTGACAGAGTGAAGAAACTAAAGAAAGAACAGTGCATTGTGGATAATCACGACGGACAACCAGCTAATTTTAGAACCATTGAGCTGATGAAGCGTCTTTCCCTGAAGAAAGTCCTTGATTTAAAAACTAGCAAATTAGCACACAGTTGTCGTAATAAAACCCAAAAAAGAGCAAATAAGAGAACTCTCCCAATTTAACTGATTATCTTGGCCCCCGTGCAAAAGGAGCACCACTGCTCAAAGTATAATGACCTATGTTGCATGGACACAGACACGTGTGTTGGACACAACATGACTGACTTGAACACGTCGACGAGTAATTTTTTGAAAAAGCTAGGACATGACACGTCGGGATACATTGATTTAGATTCTTTAAATTACAAAATTTATGTATTAATATTTTCATTTTGTACTTTTTCATATCCGACAGAAAACATGCATATTTAATACTTGCTCAAGGATATGTCCTTTTAGCATCTCTCAAGTGTTTACACAATTAGAGTATGCATATATAGTAAAAACCCTATATATGGCCTATTGAATTCATGTTATGAAGTGTCCAAGGAGTGTTGGTGTTCAACAAAACACAATACGTGTCTAACAAGGGCACTTTGCCTTTTTAGAAGTATCCAAGCATCACAGGTAATGACCATACATAATGTTTATATGAACTTAATAAAAATCTGTCTACATAACCCGAAGTTCCATTTTTAAGACAACTACACGACGCTCTTCCGATCTAAAACATAGGAAGGTTCAGTTTCGAGAATGAAATTGACACATGCATGAGAATACTCAATTAGGGAGAGAGGTAAATTCAAGGAATGCTGTGATACCTCCATTTCTTGCCTTCGAAGCTCCTCCTTTTTGGCTTCTGACCTAGAACTTCTTTGCACCTCAAAGATGAGAGCACCTACTCCAACCTAACACATAAAGAAATATAGTACATGACACACTTAGCTCATTGGAATTTGGTGTTCCTATATAACCAACAGTGTAAAGCAACCCTCTCTTTCTGTCAACATACACATGAATGCAAAACCATTACGTTCCATGACGATCCAACCAAATGAGCCTAAAAACTTGCAGCAATCAAATAATAGGTCAGAAGAAGTATGCAAGAGTAGAAAAGGTTAGAAGCCAATTTGAAATTATCAATATAGTGATGATTTTGGTATTTTGTCAATTAGTAAGACAACTTCAGATCACCCTTTTGTTATACCTGCTGATTTACAAGCGGAGAAAAATGAAGCACAAATTCAGTTTTTATCATTCCATCTCAAGAATTCACGTCACAGTATTTATGGGTTTCTAATGAGAAGTTTAGCAGCAGTGCTTAGTGAATAAATTTTTAAAATGTTAAATTAGTTTCAAGTAATGGCAACATGAAAATTCACCTTCAGAAAGCTAGTTCCAGAAGGACCAAAAAAAGAAGGAAAAAAACTGAGATGCATGTCTTGCAAAATCTCAAACTAGATAATCAAGTATGAAAGATCAAACAGGCACCTAAGCTGCATAAGTTTCAGGATTTTAGTTAGCTTATTTCTGGAAATGAATCTTGGCTAATTCAAACTTCCTTTGACCGTTAGAAAACCTTCTCATGCACCATTTCCCCCCGCTGTGGAGTGGATTCATAGATATAATTATTGACCACTTGCATTATGCCTTAAACAAAACTTCCGTTGAGGAAATCTCACTGGTTTTGCAGTCTTGGGGAGAGATCCAGCCAATAGGCAGCAAGCTAGCCTTCATTCCCTTTTATGGTAGCTGTGAAATAATGGATAGCGAAAGTGATGCACCTTTGTGCTGTCAGGGGACTGGGGACTAGAGAGTTACTTGAATATTAGTTGGGATTTGGGAAGTTTGTTTCGGTGGGCAGAGAGTTTGGAAGTTTCTCTGTCAAAAGGATAACCAGAATTTGGAAGCTCTGTCCAACTGAAAATTGCAGCGGCAGACAGCAGTCATTTGATCCTTGCTTATTTGTGAATTACTCTCTCAGGTCAACACCCAGAAAGTATCAAAAAGGGATAAAATTTTATGATGATTTGATACCGTACAAATATTATAATAATATGTATCCAGGTCGAATTAAATGAAGCAGAAACTCAGCAGCCAGGAATACGAGAAGTTAGAAAAAAAAAATAGAAATAAAAAACCCTCCTGCCATGGCAGAATAAGAACACCAGGGATACAAAGTACAATATAATTAACATCCTAACACAATATGAAGTGCATGCTCAGGCAGACTGATTTTACTGTTTCTGGAAATACATTATTTTAAGCAACTGCATACCACAGAATATTTCTCTTTCGTAAAAAAGAATTCTGCCACACACGGAGATAGCTAGTCAAACAAACAAAGAAATATATGGAAAGAAAAGTTACCGAGAAAATGAAGAGTTCCCCCATCAGGTCCACAGCAGCCTGAACAGCCTTCTCTTCATTCAAAGGTCGAATTTCAACATCAGTAGCGTGGCCGTATATGCGCCGTTGCATGGTTGTTGTGATCCTGTGATTCGCCTGATTTCAAGAGCGAATGCAAGGACAAACATATTATGGATGTATTCACTTACTCAAACCCACTCCAAATAAGAGCAAGGCATGAAGATAACATTACTTGGGATGTAACTCCACTGCATCATAAGTTTAAAAGCGATAATGAACAAACAGAAGGCACTTAATATGTAACTACATTATAGAAAGAAGCAGAAATTACAAGATAATGGTTACACTTAAGAGACAAAACCAACATCCTAGTATAATGACAATGATGAATGTTGAGGAGGCTTTAGCACTTTCATTCGCCTGCTCCAACCTGCCTTAAATCCAATATCTCACCCTTATGTTTTAAATCTCTATAACTGAGACATTCGCCTCTCTCCAACCAGCCTTAAAACCAACAACTGGCCTTTAGGCTTTATAAAAATTGCAAGTGATCAACTTGATAAGAACTTGTGCTTCCACCTAAACTGCACATGTCACAGATACAGGGATGCATAGAAAGTTTCAGCACCCATTTTGCACACATATCTTCCAGGCTAAATGCCTCAGTATTTCAGCTATCACCACCTGATTTAGCAGGGGTCAGTAAATGTGTAATATGTTTTCTGTGTCCAAGTTTTCATAACCACTTCCCCAATCCCCACCACCCACCCTTAGGTGACCTTTTGACTACATAAGCACCAATAGTCACAGCAGGAACTATAGTAAAGGGTCCAAATAAGAGAAAATCCCTACTTCTTGGAATCAGAAAAGCACAATGTACCAAATTTATTCAACCACAATAGACACTGTGTCTGCATTAAATTTATGGGGAACAGTGGATTTCGATTGCAACTAGCACAAGGGGAGCCTTTTTTTATCAGAAAGGATGCGGAAAATGGTAATACAGTAAAATAATTCCCCATCAATGAATCATATATTTCATTACACATATAACAGTATATTTCTTTCGCAATAATCATGGCAGCTTCCATCTCAATTTTACGAAATCGACAATCGTCGAACAACAGAACCATTTGGACTTATGAATAATCAGAAACCTATAACAATACCTGAGCTATGCTGACTATGAGATTACGAAATTTTGGGTGGAGCCCTGCTTCTTTTTTTAGCCTAGCAGCAATCGGCTTACTCAGAGTCTTCAATGCAAGTGTGCCGAGCTTCAATAGAGGTAAGACCATCAGTGATCGCTCTTTCTTCCCTTCCTATCCACTTTTGTCTTTCGATCCTTCAATCTGTACAGATCAAAACATGAAGTACTAACCCTTTTTGCATATATAAGTGGAATGTTGTTGTTATATTTGGGGTCAGCAGAACGAAGATATTGACAGGTTAAGAAGCTTGAATTTCTTGAAGAAGAAGGCAGATGCGCAGAGAGGTTGAGATTTGACGAATGGAAGAAACTCGCGTTTGAAAAAACCCTTTGATTTGTTTTTCATAAAAAGTAAAAAGATGATACTGGTCGACGCTATCTTTTTTTTGTTATGCCTCAAGTCAATTTTATTTGATTTCTTTTTATAGAATTTATTGTTTTTTCTCTTTCTTTTTCTTTTGTACTAGTTTTTTCCCCTTTCAATTATACCTAGATTAATTTTAAAACTTCTCTTCATTTTCGTTCTTTCCATTCACCTTTCTTGTGAGGAGACTCCTTACTTCGAAGTGAACATCTCAAACGGCAAAATGTGAAAAAAATGCTATGTGCTTGTTTAAGAGCTCCAATTTAATAATAAATTGAGTTATATGAATTCATATGTTAAGTTCTTGATTTTACTAATAGAGTGGAGTATAATACTTTAAAGCATTTTCAATACATAGTGGTAGTCATAGGGTGATACGACAATTGGCAAAAAAAGTATTTATGCCATTAAATACTTAACATTCTCACGAATAATGTCATGAGATAACATTGTCTATGACAATAATTAGACTACTCACTATAATTCTATCTCTATCTTTTTTTACAAAATACTTAAATGATAATTTGCCAAATATACAAGGTAGATATTAGGGGTGGAAAAAAAAACTGAAACCGAGTTAACGAAACCGAGACCAAACCGAAAAAACTGAAACCGTTCACGGTTTTCGGAAAACTTAGAGACCAAAACCGAAAACCAAATAATTTTTTTTCGGTTTTTAGTCTTAAACCGAAAACCGAACCGAAAATCATTGACTTATAATAGAACCTAGTTTTGAGTCTATTTTTACAAAATCTAGTAGAACTTTTTAATAATTTATTAAAAAGTGTAAATTTATTAAATACAAAAATCAAATAAAAAAAACCAAAAGAAACTGAAACCGAAACTGTTTGGATTTGAAACTAATAAGACCGAAGCGAAACCGAACACCCAGACCTAGTAGATATTGTTGTATTGAAGAGTTCATCGAAATGTAATATTAATCTTATTTGCCACATATATACCGTCAATATTGTTGCATTGAAAATGCTCTTACAGTACTATAATTTCATTCAACCCCAAATACACCCACCTCAAAACACAGTACATATTTAATTAACCTAACAACGAAGATGTAAAAACTAACACAATTTTACACGTCATCTAAGAAAGAAAAAGACAGTAAATTTTACCTCCACAAAACATTATCACTAAATAGCGGTGGAACATCAACTATATCACTCTTTTCTCAAAATTTACAATATTGGTTACATATCTACTCACCACCACCTTCAAATAAAAACCCAAATCCTACCCATAATTTTCACCACCACCAACATGCCGCATGCTGAGTTGCAATGGCAATGCAACAACACTCAGATTGCAGCACCACAATAGACTACTAAAGTTGAGGTTGGGTGAAGATGAAGGTTTTATATCGTTATAAATTGTTGAAAGAATGAAGTTTAGAAAAGGTCAAAATGAATATTTTTGGCAAAAATTTCAATATGAAGTAGAGTTATTAATTGTCACTGATACTGATCACCGTCTTATAAAAGTGAACAAGAAAATGATCACCACCAAAGTTGATGGAGATCATTTTTCTTCGAAAATATGGCTAGTTTTGTAAATGAAAAATCAAAATGGAACATTTTTCAAAGAATTCCTCAACTAAAGAAATTGAGTCCTTTTTTGTGAACAGACAATGGAGAAGCTAAGGAGCATAGCAAATAGCGAGCGTCCAAATAACTTATCGAAGATGAAAGTTCAATTGCATAGAAGATCAGTAACTTGTATCTAAAATTTTATTGAAAAATTATCTGATATCATCTTCTATTTACTTACTAACTTAAGCGTCAAAGGGACGCGGAGACCACCACGTTCTTTCTGTGAACTTCCCACAGAAAGAACCAGAAACTGAGGACGACATTTTTATCCATCCATAACAAGGAAAGATAACTCTGTGCACTAAAAAGTAACACTATAATTGAAAGAAAGTGCACTAAGCTTTCAAAATACAGTGAATGATTATACAATAACCGCTGCAGTCGCAGTTCCCATCAAGCAAACAATTTGAATATACACTCTTTGGACATTTGAGTTGAACCAATAGGGAATGAACACTTCAGGAAACAGAAAGCTACTAGTACAACTTCAACCTTTCTAGGCAACACATAATTTAATCTCACAATCAGAAAAGATTAAAAAAGAAAGCAACAGAAAAGGTGCCATAGTTCTCTCGTCCAGTAAGCCTCAGATCCAGAGGATGTGCAATACAGAATGCAACCAGTATTCAATCACAAGGTCACTTAAAAAACTTAGAGACATACTTGAAGTCGTAAAACATCTTGAACAATCATCCAAATATCCTCCGGATTCACGAAAACAAGTCTTAATCCAAGCTTTAACCTTGAGGAAAAGCTGGCTGTCAAAAACAGTTTGATCACTAAAGGAATGATGAATGATATCAAAGAATCAGTTATGCTGCTTATACTGGCATAATCCTCATCCGTAATGCTATACTGATATATTGCGGTTGTTATGTGCTACAGGGCTATATCAAGAAGCATATCTCTTACAGTGTGTGTGTCTCGTTCACTTGTACAACTGCTACCCATTACCTTGGTTGTCACTGGAGGTCTTGGATGAACCTGCTCTTCATTGCATGGGAGAAACTTAGTTCCATGGTTATAATGGTTTGTTGAGTTAGATGAATTGTCCTCCAGGCTTGCAGTGCATTTTCCATCAGTCAAGGAAAAACCGAAGAGCCTGCAGCCGCTTCTACACACGGAAACAAAGTTTTTACTGCCACTTGGACATGAAGATCCAATTTGGTTGCAATCTTCTGATTGAACAGAGGGTCTGTTTCTTTGCACATCTTCCTGCCTAGAGACACTCTGAAATGGTGTGGACTCCCTAGCATATCTTTCAAAGTCATCAGTTGTATCCCGAATGCTTGTCTCAAGCTTCTTCTGAGGACCAAAATGCAAGTTACAAGATGGAGAGGTTGGTTGCTGACATAACAGCACAGAAGAAGGTGATGATGACTGCACCGATGTTGCATCTTGTCGCTTATGAGAATAACGCTGAACCCGAGCTGGCCAGTTACTTCCGTAATTTGGCAACTGAAGACTGCCGCTGTTTCCTCGGAATTGGTCAGTGGTTGGGCTTCTTCCATATGGCAGGCCTGAGGATCTCTTCTTGACCTTGCAAGACCTTAAAGAACCGAGGTGATTGAACAAACCCCGTGCTGGGCTCCAAGTCTTCCTGCAGATGCCTGACGTTGCTGCCAACTCCAGAAATTATTGAACTTCTAAAACTGGGATAGGACCTCATTTCTGATGGACGTTGACTTTGAGCATCAGGTCCACCGTGCAAATTACTAAAGCAAAAAATTTCTTGACCTTGCAAGACCTTCTGGAACCTTGAAGGTTCCCCAATATCTGAAACTCCATTCCCATCTGAGACACGTATATACTATTTATGAGTCGTCATGGAAGCATTGTCAACCAGAAAACATTAACAGGTAAAACAGAAGGAAAGGGGACCTCTGGGGAGTGGAGGATCAGGTTTTGTCATTGGCAAGCTGACCCTGGTTCTCTTTGTACTAGGTAAGACAAAGCTGCCAAGTCCAGATGCCGAAGTGGATGGTTCAATCTCCCAAGGTGACACCCTAGTGAGTCGATTTCCTTCCCTATCATCCCATCTCACCTGCAAAGGCCCACCCAAAAGACAATGAACTTTGACGTCATAAAGACACGGCTCCAGGACTGACTATAAATTATACTTGTAAGAGAAAATCTAATTCAGAAAGCAATTTAAGCATAAAATTCTCAAGGTATACAAACATCGGCTTTCCGCTGTAGAAGAATATCAACAATTCCAACTGTTGACTAAACCCAAAATTTGACAAAGGAAAATTATGAAAAAAAATTTCCTTCAACAGGCAACCACATATACAATTTAAGCTTTTATTGTAAGTATACATGGCTTAATATGCGATACAATTTAAGATGTAACTGTTTATAGCCTCATAATGCAATGTGAATATGCATTGCCCTGGAAGGGTAACATTCCATTCCAAGAAAAGATTGTCAGAGCCATCAATGTCCACATATTAGCCAGTTCAGCATGATGAAAACATCAAAGACTGATACCAGACCAAGGTAAACGAGAGGACAAGGAGTACATGTTCAGCGACTTCATCGGATCATTGACAACAGTTGGACCAGCTTGAACAAATGTAAGCAATCAGATGTTCTGTCTCTGTAATTATTAGTTGATTAAGGATTTCTTGTACCAGCACAAGGCTATGAATTGGTAACCGCTTAATCATACATCCATTGAAAAGTATGCAACAAGACACTTGCAATTTTTTAAGGCAAACATGCAGAATAAGATAAAAGCATCCAGATCACGGTACAGAATACCCAAGTGTTCATGTCCCTAGAAAGAATGAAGCCAAAATTGAGCGTGTGCGTTCAACTAACATTGTAATTCATGCTAAAGCAAAACATGGGACTAGACAGAAAACGTACCATTAAGCACCTCCATTTTGAACCTGGCCATCTAACAGGATCCATATCACCGACCCCAATTACGAGTCCACTGCACCAGCTGAAATAATATTGAGTATATCTCTTTGCGATGAATGCATATGAAATTCAATACCCATAAACCAACCTTCTCTCTGCTGCATCTTCACTTTCCGAGCGCATTCTGAATTTCATTCCAGCAGAAAAGGAATGTGTGAGGCTCTTTAAAAATTTATGATAAGGTACAATAATCTCCGACGAAGTGCCCCTGCCAAGATAGCACAAATGAAGTACAAATAGGTAAGAGTAGAAATGTAGAACAAGAAAAAGACCAAGAAAGTAGTGGAAATTGGGCATGGCTGATGTAAAAGTTACAACAGAACAAACCCAATAAAATTCAAAATTATAAAAAGAAAAATGGATCAACTGATTTTCCATAAAGAAATATATCACTCTAATATGAACATCAATTCAAATGGAAACTCGAGGATAACTCCAAAAAAGATTCATTGTGGCAAAGAACACAGCTGAGCTGTATTAATTTGCAAGTACAATCAAAATTATTCAACTACAAGGATTTTATACCACATCATTAGGATAACCCAAGTACTTCACAAAAATAATCTTGTCCAACAATTATGTACCCTTCTGCACGATTTTATCATTAATTTTCACTCAGTGTGCATCAGGTGCCACTTCTGGTTAAAAGAATACAGCATTTATGTAGTAGCAATATGAGGAGCCACGAATTAACTTATAAATTAATACTCAAAAATCATGGCGTTGATTTCAGATGCCGATGGGTTTATGGATATAATTTTGATTGCTAAAATACCTCGGGTTGTAACAGATATTAAACACCCTTTGTGTAGAAATGGCATGTGCTGCAGAAGCCATGCTACTAGCATTCAACTGTTGGCCACATGAAGCTGGAGAATGAGTGCCATTTTTAATTTGAGCAGCTCTTCGGATCCCAAGTCTGAGCTCTCCATCACCAACCCTAGAACACATGATGAGACATGAGAATCAAAAGGAAAGAAAATGAAACAGAATCAGTTAACAACTTTCAAAAAATTATAAGTTTTGATACCTTAAGAAGAGCACAGCATCTCCTGAGACAAGCTTCTTCTTGTTGACAAATGCACTCCAACCAGTAGTAAGCAAATGCCTACGGGGCTGCCCTGCTCAAAGAAAGACAAACATACAAAACAAAGAGATGAATGTACCATATTCCGATCTTGATTAATGAAGTATCTTCAGCATTCACTTGTCCCATGCACCCAATCCAAATAAGTTCAACAGATGAGCCACAAGTTTGCACCTCTATAGATGTGCCGAAATTTCCACTCAATCCCATGTAAGTCCTTCGCAACAAGCTCCTGTGAAGGCCTCTGTTGTTTATAGTCCTATGATTAAATCAAACATAAATCCATCATTATGACAAATCAAGTCAAAAAGGTGAGTCGATACCACCTTCATCAATTTAACTGTCCAATATTTCAGTTAAAATACCAGAGCAAGTTCAACGAAAGGTATGAAAGATTAGGAAGGGAAACGTGATCAAATTACCAGGGGCGGGAAGCAATCCTCGGCAGCTCTACGAGGAACAGAGAAACCACCATGAGTGCTAGTATCAGAAGCGGTGAGAGTCTTACAGAACATATGAGGCGTCGTTGACATTCCACCTCTTTCAGTGTCTTCACCTTCCTCTTCTGTTTCAATTTCCCCTTCCTTACATCTCCGTTCAATCTGAAAAAATATAAGAGAACCTAGGTTAACACAATTAAACTAGAATTTCAAATGCAATCTGCTTAAGGCATTTTCTCATTTGCTAAGCTAGCATTATTCAGATAATAGTTCACAACACTTTGTGGCTTTTCACAAAAGATCTACATTTTCAGTTTAACAAGAAAAAGTTACTTCTTTTGTTTTATTTTCAAAAGGAAAGAAAATTGCAAGTTTTGGACAAAGATGCCTCAGTCTCTGTATTGCTAAAGTACTCTTCCTTTTATCCAAGAAACTATACAGCAAACAGAAGCTGGAGAATTCCAGGAAAAGGATTCTTGGCTCAAAAGGGTACTACTGTATAATTGCTATATTTAGAACTTCTACAAATAGAGAAAATCTTAAGTAGAATCACTGTAGTTACACAAATATATATACACAATAAATCCAGACAAACACGTTACAAGTTGAGTGAAATTTCACCATACCTCACTGTCTGGAACCAAAGAAACTTGCGCATAAACCTCATCATTAGCTTCCTCCGCCTACATCTCCCCAAAAGAAACACAAAACATATTCATTACCACACATTTAAGAAAAGTGAGCCCTTGAATTCAATTAGGCCTAATCCTTTTTTCTTGTTCAGATAAACATCCACAGGTTAAGGCAAAGCTTACATGGAGTTTAACGTCGACGACGCGGCAGAAAACTTGAGGGGGGAGATCGCAGGGTAAGGCAGAGTGATCAGAGATTTGCTCCAAGTGGCCCTGGGGGAAGTACACGACAGCACTCCCCTTTCTGGGCAGGGAAATCAAAGGGCCAGCACATGCGTGCCAAAGCTCCATACAGACCCCGGACGCCGGCAATTCCGAATCAAGCTCGGCCGTTTCATCATCAGTATTCACGGTATTCAAATCGATTAATCCAAACACCATCTTCAGACCCTGTAACCAAAACAACCAGTAAAACCCAGAAATTCAAGAAAAATTAGCCCAGTGAGTTGAACCTCCGGTAAATAAGACAGAGAGAAAGACGAGAAAAGTCTGTCTGTCTACGAGAAAGAGAGAGAGAGAAAAAGAGAAGCTTTCTTAAGTGAGCAGCACTCACTGCATTGCTTTCTCTCTCACTAAAAATACGAGGGCCCTTTTCGTCCTAAACATCAAATCACAGTTTAAATGTTACAATAAACAGACGATTATCTGAATACACTTTTTAATCCCCTATATTCGAACAACATACATACAAACAGATACACACAAAATATAATATAACAAGAAGAGTACAAGTGACCTGCAAGTGACAGAAACTGCAAAGAGCAGCGCTGAAACTGCAAGGCGGAGGAAGCAGCTACTACCGTATCAATCCCGTGCCAATATATGAATGAATCCGAAAAATCTTTATACATATATCAGGTATTGTATGTATAGATTAAAAAGAGCCCATGAAGGAATGGATACATAATACTGATATACATACAGCAAGAGGAAAATAGATGAAAATTTGTCTGTATAGTTTTGTAGGGTGGAATAAAAAATGGTGGGGGGTGAAAGGGAAGTGACGATTAAAGAAAGGTGTGTGTACGACGCCCTTTATTTTCGGGAGGGATGTCGATTCTGTCCCCTACCCATTAAACAAATCTCCCTCGTGTCCTACGGACTAATTTTTATTTTCTTTAACTAATTGATATCATTTATCATTGATGATTGAGGCATATTACTAGAATTGTTTGTGGACTTTAAGGTTGTGTTTCATGCAAGTGACTAGGAATTAGGTAAAATATATCTAGTCTCGATTTAACACCACATATTATGATATCATATCATATTATATGTTCATGTGGCATGCATCAACACACACCACATGGGAAATCACAACCATATGACGTGTCTCGATACACGCTATATGACTATATGACACCTTATGATACTATACTTATAGTGTTAGATCATTTTTAAAAATATATCCATGTTAATCCACATTCTCAGCAACACAAAGAATTCAAACACACAAAATCAAAATTCACCAACAATCACTATGTGATAGAAAACGATTTTGATATTGGGACTATTTCTAACATTCTTATATGAAGTATAACGGTCTATATGGACCAACGATATGGCCCTTACGGTTGGAGGGTCTCACGTCCTCCTTCCTTGTTAGCTCATGTAGTCGTTACCAGGCTTAATTAAGCCTTAATTATAAAACAGTAATTAACAATTACAAAACGAGAACAAAAAAAATGAAAACAGAAAATGGTGGAAACACTGAGTTGATTTCGGAGGCCTAAACCTCCCTGGATGGCTGAAGTTCATCATACTTCACCTTGACATAGTGAGTTTTGTTTTATCTCCTTGTTTTGCTATGGGAATGGTATCATTGGCCCAAATCATAGATCGAGTGACAAACTATTAAATTACGAGTTTTCCCTTTCGGTCCAGTTCTTTCTCCATCCATTCGAGATCGGAAGAGCTACGTTCCTTTAACAAATAATCGAAATGGGGCAACAGTCAAATAAATTCTATTTTCCTATCCCGATTAATTTCGACTCTCTGAATATGTAGAATACCAAATTAAGGAAGAGCAATTAAGAAGTTGATGCAAGATACTTAAATATCTCTAAGCCAACGTTTCTTTTTTTTTAATGAAGTTTTCTTAATATTGACCATGCTTCCTATTTCGGTTATCTAGAACTCTTTTGTCTGTAGGAAATAAAGTATATATGAAATGTACAATTGATGTTTGATCCGATCTAAAGAAGTTGAGATGTATAAAGAAAACTGTGTTTGAGCTAATTTTTCGGCTTCAACTTATTATCACTTCAATGTTAGGATTTCAATTAAAGAAAAAGTTGGCAACTTATTTCAGCTGTCAAATTGTCATGCACTGAAAAGAACCTCACCTAAAGTTTTGAATGGCTTATTCCTTTTTCTTCCACTCCTTCAACTACTTTGTCAGCCCAATTTTTCACTCCCCAAATACAAATAATATATGGGGTGGCGGATTATTGGTCTTCACATCTTGTTCATCTCATGACATAGAAAAGCTAAGAAAAAATCAAATAAAAATCATGTAGGTTACTACTACTCCAGTGATTCTATCTTTTTGTTGGGTCAATAGAAAGTATTTGTAGATGCTTTTCTAGCTATCAAATTAAATAAGTTGAAAAATTAATATAAACTCTTTCACCATTATAGTGTTCTAATAACAATCTTTAGTCTTTCATTAAATTTGTATAGCTTTCTTATAAGTTCGAGGAATGTCACAAAACTAACACATAAGCTTCCTCAATTTAACAAAGAGTTAATCTGTTTGTATCACTAAAATCACAAGACAGAGGACTGGGGATCCAACCCCTGTCCCTGCTCCACCTAGAATTCACATCTCCATATCCGCTTAATCTTGGTACCGGGTGGGTAGGAGATGATACAAATTTTCATTTAATTTTATTTATTTATTTTTATTTTCCAATTTTTTTGTTTAAAGAAAAAAGAACTTACTAAACATATCACAACATTATCTAACAAATCAAAAAATGAAAAAAAAAATGCATATTAAAAGTTTTTTAAATAAAGTTATAAACAAATAAATTTTAAACAAAAAGGCGCTGCGAATTCGCCTTCTTGCCCCCTTTTAAGATAATTTGTCATCACATTCGAAGCTAAGCTGAATATTTTTTATTATGTTGTGTCAATTCTTATTAGGGTTGGGGATTCCCTATCCCATTACCGTCTCTAGTTAGAGGTTGGGGTTCATCCAACTCTCTAAAACCAAAGACTAACTCGCTCTAAATGCATATTACTGACCAACGGATGCAAATTTTCCATAAACATTATTATTTTTATTATATATAAATATAGTTCTACTCGTACACAAATTAAGTCCATCAATACACACGTTGTAACTTTGAGATAAGTGGCAGAGCCCCCACGCTATTAAAAGGATGGGCACTGGGCAGTATAGTGGAAGGCTAAATCCTTTATATATAATTTATGAAAAAAACTCCAATTTGGGAAGTTGGCCATGCCCACCGTGGCAACCCAGCTCCGTCAGTGTTTGAGATAATCACTTATTTAAAATTAGAGTTGTGCAATTTGAACAAAATAACAAACAAAAAGTTAAACAAAACTGACACATAGCAAAATCTTATTTTTCAACACATTACTTTTATATCAATGGTACTCACATGGGTCATATTCTATCTTGTCACACTTTTTGTATAATTTTTTGTCTAAATAGAATTATTCTTAAAACTACCACAGTGAATAATATATAATAAAGGAATCCGATCTAAGTTATATTCTTAGAACATTTCCAAATTGAGGGGGAAAATCTAAATTTGAGTTTCTCCTCACAAAGCCATACAATGTAGGGACTGAGAATCCAAATTCGAAAATGAAAAAAACCCAAATTCCTCATTTTGCTTTACATTTTCGCTTTCTATTTTTCCCCGTCACATTGTTGTAAATAGTTTTAGAACCTTTTATACCACATCATACTTATATATAAGTGAGTGGGCTCTGAGGATGGAGGACCGAATGTGACATATAATAAAAGAGTAGTACATAAATGAGATTTTAGAGAAAAAGGGTGCCCAAAAGGGAAGGGTGATTCTGTAAAATCAGCCATGCAGGACAAAACGACGCAGTAACGAAAAGAAGCTAAGTCTCTATCAATTTCACTGATTTGTTACGCAGCCAAACGAGGCCTGGAGGTATAGGCTTATCACTTTTGTACACCATAGGAATAGGATAGCAACCCGGACAAAACGGGTTTACTACCCAATTTTATACTTTAATATCCTATTCAGGACAACTTTCTTTCTACGCGCCTTTTGAAAGCACTATCATCCGTTCAATCAAGATCTCATTTTGGAGGAAATTGCCTCCGAACAGATCTAATGGGACATGAAAATGAGATATTATTAGGTGATATTTTTATGAGATCGGAACACATCTTATTGAGTGATGATTACATGACTACTTTTTATCATCCAATATAAGTGTGTACATAAGAATGTCACCTAAAAATGTCACTTTTTTATATCCCCCTAAAATTTCTCATTGCCTCCACGTTGGGATAGAAACTTAGGTACCATAGATGTATATCTTATGTGGTGTATTTGACCAATAATACATTTACATCTTGTCACAAATCAAAGAATTAGTATATATGTTCTAACCAAAATAGAAACGGGTTCGGATTATGAACATATATCTAATGAATGAGTCAGTTGCATGATTATAAGTTCATTTCATTCGAGGCCAGATCGGACCAGAATAGGGTGGTGGTTATGTGCGTTCTCAAGGGGTCCACAAACTCAATTTCTTATTTTGTTAGGACAGGATAAATAAACTGGATTAATGCTATGTATCTCTACGGTGATAACAACCACTATTAAACACGTATTTTTAAAATAACCCAAAATTTATATTAAATATTTGCAGAAGTCATTCTCCGGTTTTTTCTTCTTCTTCCTTTTTTTTTTTTTGCCCTTTTTTTTTGGGTGGTGGGGGTGATGTTTCTTTAATGAGACAATAATTTTAAAAGGCAAAGTAGTTAAATTTTAAGGAAGATCGTTGGCTATCCATGTGCATGTAAAGATTTTCCTTGACGGTTGAATCAGGTGAATAATCATTGATTTTTACTCATGAATTTAAACGGTTAAGCATTGAAAAGTCGCAAGCAAAATTCAGAATATTCGTGTTTCCAAGTAACGGCCAACATGGTGCATCGTATTTGTATGGTGCATCGTATTTGTAAGTATCTGAAAAAGTAATAAGTAATTTATAAGAAAAATGAGATTTTACTCAAACTAGTTTAAAGAGAGATTTCTAAACCAAAATAGATGTGGTATATCAAAATAGATGCACTTTACTGATATATATATATATTTATTTATTTATTTTTTTCTAGTGGTTTGAATTTTTTTTCTTTATTCTTTTTCAAAATAAGTATTGTAATCGCATCCCCACCTAGCTCCTTTCTCATCTTTTGTCTCCACTCGTCCATACTTTTAACTTCCCAACAAAGAAAATGATGTTCATGTTAAATGGTCTAATCAAGCTTTCTCTTTGTCACAATTTGGGGCAAAAAAAATCTTCAAAACTATTAACGATTTGTCTTCATACAATTATTACATAATTTAGATAAGGTCAAATTATCGTAAGTTTGTCCCCTTGCAAAATTGTTTTCATCGAGAATTTTTTAATGCATATAAGAATGTTAGTTATTATATAGACTTGTATATGTGACACCCATCTAGATAACATCTACCCCACCTCTACTATTAAAATCCAACTTAAATGGGTGCCACATATATAAGTATACATGTGTAATAATCAATTTACATGTATAGATAATAAAATTTTTGTCGTTTTCCTTGGTAAATGCTCCAATGTTAAAAATGCAAGAAAACTCAAAGTGAAAAGTGTCCTTTTTAAAAGCTTAAAAGTAATTTTTAAGATTCAGAAGCTGTGGATGAATATATATATATATATATATTTTAGGAAATATTTTGTCCCTTTATTTTGAAAAATTCTCAGAGGATACAAGCATATCAATTATTATAAAGGGACAGGCAAATTTTTTGGTAAAATTAGTGATTTTTTTTTTCTTGAGGAATGTTTGAGATTTGCAAGTCTATATGAAATTTCTTTTGATATCAATAGAATTTTTTTTTTTTTTTTGGTGCTACTTTTCAACTATAACTGTTAAAAGAACCACTCTTCACAACATCACCTCTTAAATGATCAATAAAAATCATAATAAAAATAAATAAATTATATGAATGGTAAAGAGGGGGCAGTGACAGTGGGTAGGGGATGATCGCCTTTGAATAAAAGACGAAAGTATGAAATTGTTTTTAACATCACAGTGGCTTATCATAGAAATATTTTTTTTCCTACTTTCAACTTTCTTCCACACAGCATATTCCAAATCTGTTCTATTAAACACGGATCAACCTATAATAACTTCTCTTAATTAATAAAAGTGCTTGTGGCAAATTCAATTTCTTCTATACCAAATTAAAGGCAATAGTGATGACACCATATCTGAACATCAATAGATATCACGTATCATCCATCACCGATCCTTAGTTAATAGTTTTTAAATAATGAAACAATGCCGGGTGCTGGGCTCACGTGTAACATCGAGTAAATTCGAATGGGTGAAATCGATAATGCTTTTGCTATTATTTTGTTCAATTAATCATGATTTACCAAAGCAAATCTTATCTTAACCAACATTATTATAATGGCCTTCACCAAAGCTTTTGTCTCTTAGTGCCAATATATGTAAATATATATATATATATTCTTTTCATACCCAAAATATTTCAAAGTCAGACAATTTTTCTTAGAGGGTCAACATTAAGAGCTTGTATAAAATATTGGGCCTCATCACTTTACTTTTCTATCAAATCAAGTGTTAAAATGTAAGTACTAGGATTCTATAAATAAAACACGTCATGTTGGCTTCATAGAGAATCAGTTGATTAATGCTTGCCACATTTTAGATACAAAACACAAATTAAAGATATGGTAAATGATTAAAGAAAGAATTCAAATGGCCTCCTAAGAATCAACATAAAGATCATTGATTTAAATAGATATTTTGGTATTATCGTCACGAAGAAGAGCTTTGGAATTATTTTTCTTCTTCTCGTACATTCAAATAAGATCGAATCGGTGATTAAGGAGTTTCAAAGAAGAATAGTAACAGAAAAAATGTACTTAAGATGTTACTATGTAAGACTTGCAGAGTTCAATATACATCAAAATGATAAACAGACCCTTAAAAAGAAAATGATAAACAGATATTGAATTTAATATAGATTATGTTATCATCTTCCATCCCGTTTCCACTTGAGGGCTAAGTGGCATGGCAATCAAGTTATAAATTATCATTACCCGACAAGAAAAGTTTGATCTTAGGTAATAATCGTGTCCCCGTACTTTATTTTTCTATGAATTAATCATGTTTTAGGTTGTGTCAATCATAATCCTTTGGGTCCTTTGGACTTGAGCAGAAGTTGTTTCACACTAATTTCCTTAAACACAATTGTGTTAGATTGACTCGTTTTTCTTTCCCGTCAATCATGCTAATCTGTGATGTCCTAATTACAAATGATCATATACTAGCCTATAAAAATTGTCCACTACGAGCAAGATAAAATCCTAATCTTGAGGATTAAAGAAAAAAAATTATACTAATACAGTATCATCATCACTTGTAACCCTTTAAAAAAAAATGAAAAATATATCTATATGGGGAATAGTTAAATATATCGAAATCAAGTGAAATACAATCGTTAGATAATATATTTTCAATTTTAACGACTAAAATCTTAAAAATCTTCCTCACATTTATCCACTAATCGAAAACTTAGGATGCTAAAAAATATTAATCATGATGGAGGCATGGAGCAGTATTTCGTCCAGCCTTGATGTTTAATTTGTTGAATATATATCCACTTCATTTTTTGGATCTTTAGTAAACTTTAATTTCCACCAATAAAAATTAAAGATGTTTGTCTAATAATGATTAAGCCACTCTAATTATGGCCTAAAATCACAGCTAGTTTGAAATCCAACTAAGAATTTGACCCCAGAACGGCCAAAGAAAGGTTAAAAATCGATCTTTTTGAGATTATTTTCATAATAATGCTACGGCCAGTAGAAAAATTATTAAAAATAACGCATTTAGCATTAAGATGGCATTTTCTCAGACATATTTAATAAACAAGTTTCTATTGACTCAATGATCAAAGTATTAATACATAGAAAAAGGTGTAGGTAGTATAATCTAGTATCTAGTGATTGATGATTGTTACTTAAACACGTTAATCATAAAAGTGATCTCTCTGGTCATGTGTTAATTACTGTGTTGCTTGCCATGTTAGCACCATATAATATGAGAAACATGTGCTGATATATGCCGTGTTAGTATTGCACATTAATGTGGCGCTTACGTGACATTGTCGTGTCGGTGGAGAAAAGTCCTCTTAATGAAGATTGAGGAGGACATCACCCTTGAGCATGTTTCAGGTTAGTTGTTCTAAAAATTACGACAAATGACTGGCTTATTTTCAACCGGAGCTCTTATTAAATTTGCTTTTGCCTTTTAAAGAGTTCATATTTAGCTGTCACTTTTTGCCATAAACAACTACTATTTGTATAGTTTATTTTTAGGCTGGATCCCCTTTCACTATAAAAATAAAAATAAGCTAATGCAAATTGTAACCCTTCCTCATTCCAATTTTAATGTCGGTAGATGATATCTTTATAACGTCATTCGCTAATATCGACGCAAATCTCGCAGACTCAACAATTGATACTCACGGAAGAAGGGTTAGTTATTTATTTTTAATTGGTCTATTTAAGATGTGAAATCTGTGATGACGTTATGAGGTAAATCTGATGGTGTTAGACACTTTTCATATACCTATCCTATATTCTTGAAACAAGTGTAGATGGATATACATTAGCTTCTCTCGTAAGAGCAACATTTCAATACAAAACCTCAAAATACATATATGCTCATAATAATGTTCAAACGAACCATATTGATCCACCAAAATGAATATTTTTTTTTTTTTGAACAAACCAAAATGAATAATTAGATGTGAACATTAATATATTCATTTAAAAAAAAAAATCCTTTTCTAGAACATGTAGAGAGAAGCATATAAACACTTGAGATATTTTTAATAACAGGGTCCAACTTTTAACATAATGTTCCAAGTGTTTCCATTTTTTTTCTCACTGTCCCTAGCGCGTTACTTGTGTTTTGTTTTATATATAACTTTTTATTTCAAATAAACAATATTGTATATTATACTATAATTCAAATTGACCAAAGATCATTTTGTCCGTACATAAAAGCACAACCAGTGTTGAGGAAAAAACCTAAATTCCCCCCTCCCCCCCAACCCAAAACCCCAAATAATGTGTAAAGTAGAAGGCGTAAACCTATTTGGCCCCTCATTTAGCTCCCCCTACTCCCACTCCTCTTTAATCTAATAAAATATTCTTTTCTCCCACTATCACTCTCCTTCCAATATAATAAAATAACGTTACGTATTCAATTCATACTCCCTCAACTTTTTCAAGCGTTTACATTTCTTTTTTTTACAATGTCCCTAAGACGTTTCTTGTGTTTTGTTTTATCCACGACTTTCTATTACAAATATTGTAAATTATAATATAATTTAAATTGACCAAAGATATTTTGTCCGTACATTTTTATTTTTAAATAATCGGACACGAGTCTCCTCAGTAAACAATGATTTAAACATCAATAATTTACCACTGTCATCCCCAACCTTTCAACTTTGTGAAGATTACACCCCCAATTTTTAATTTTCTTTTTAGGAGTCCTCAACTTTTCAAAATTATTATATCTAAAATCCCTCGAACGGAAATCGTTTATTCCTCCATTAATTTTAAGGGTATTCTAGTAAAATATATAAAAAATAATTATTTTAATATATAAAAAAATTAAAAAGGGAGGGATACTCCCTCTAAAATGCTACCGAAAATGGCTGGCTGCCATTTTCAATGGCCGCCGGAAATGGTAGCCAGAAAAGGGGAGACCCCCTTAACAATTTTTTTGGCCAGAAATGGCAACAAAAAGGGGGGAGTCTCCCCCCTTTTTAAATTTTTTTAAATATTAAAATTATTATTTTTTGTGTATTTTATCAAAATACCTCCAAAATTAATAGAAGAATAAATGGTTTCCGTCTGAGAGACTTTAGGTGTAATGATTTTGAAAGGTTGAGGGCCTTCAAAAAGAAAACTAAAAGTTGGGGATGTAATCTCAACAAAGTTAAAAGGTTAGGGATGGTAGAGGGTAAGTTACCCTTTAAACATCTTCCACTATTATTAGATTTTCACCCGTGCGTTGCACGGGAAAATATATATCAAATTATTTTAAAAAATAAATAATATGAAATTTTATAAGTTTTTTTTTTTGTATGTTGAAATTTTGTAAGATTACGTTACCTAATAAGGAATAATTAATTTTTAACCCCATTGCTATTGTTAACGCAAATAAATATCATTTTATAATTTTCAATTAACATAAACTAATGATATATATATGTTTAATTAATTAAATATTTAATTTAATAAAGAAAAATCATAAATAATAAATG
The DNA here is from genome assembly GCA_963692815.1 of Nyctanthes arbor-tristis. Lineage (NCBI taxonomy): Eukaryota > Viridiplantae > Streptophyta > Magnoliopsida > Lamiales > Oleaceae > Nyctanthes > Nyctanthes arbor-tristis. Next base: position 108,031 of record CAVNYN010228124.1, on the reverse strand, counting down.
TTCAAAAAAAAACTTGTTATTGAACACGAGTTATCAATTAAGTTTCTTATTCATATTAATTTTCATTGTTTTATGAATTATAAACTACAATTTTTTTGCTAAAAAAATTATAAACTACAAAATTTTAATGATATGGATAATTATCCATACTTTAAACAATTAAATTATAATAAATGTCTATCAGTTATTAAATTGAGTAGCAAATCTTATTTGAAAAAAATTGGATGGATAAGGATACCACAAGAGTCACCGTAGTATGAGACAAAATGTCGAAAAAGACCTTACTAATAAAATTTTTAGTGGGAAAATTGCAGTACAAAGGTACCACGACTAATTTCCTTATATATATATAGATTTTATTATTTTTTAAATTTATTGATATATTGATATTTTACCATATTACTATCGAGTACTATTATGATAACAGAGGTCTGGTTCTTGAACATTTCTAAAACCTTCACAATTTAGAAAAAGTCTGCAACTACACAATTTCTTACACAATGAATTTGTGCCATGTAATTGGCTAAAAATTTCCAAATACTAGATATCTGGTGTTGTTTCAGTACCAGATGGATAATGAGACGTGTCACTTGCTGTTGATGTGATTTTGTGAGTCAGGTGGTGATGTATTGATGGCAAGTGACATCACTATTTATAAAGTGTTTGACAATGATTTAGATTATAATCTGAATTATAATTTGCGATGTGATATCATTTTATTGATTATTTTTTATAAAAAAATAAACAATTGCCGCTTGACTTTATTTTTTGACTTTTGAAAAAAAAGTAAAACTAATAAAATAATATCGTGTGACAGATTAGATTATAATCTGAATCAGTTGCCAAATACTCTGTTAGTGTTGTTAAAGTACAATACATCACTATAGGCTATTTCCTATGTTACCGGTAAATATCTGTATAAATATTTTGTCTACGTGTAAGATGTTTCAACTAAAGCCAACTGGAAACATTACTAATAAATCAGTTTTGCAGCTGGGGAGAAGATAAAAAGAATGAAAAGCAATGAGAAAAGTTGCTTTTTGCAGAGAGGCCCTCGACTTCTTCGCGGGTTTCTCATTGGTAGTCATCAGTGGGCACTTTTTCTGTGGTGCCGCCCTTTCACACTCTCTCACCCATCATCGTACGATAAAATTAATCACGTCAGTCACAAGTATCTTGTCTGTTTCTTTCTCCTCCGAACTAGATTAGCAAACTTGACAGGAAACGGAATGGAACCATGGAAGACTTTCCTTCCCCTTCCAAAAGAATAATATCCAACCGGACCAAGTTGTCAACGAACACACCTGACAAACTTCTCATTTTGCCCGAGTTTTGATTAGTAGGTAGCCAGTGAAAAAAACTTATTAGTTGTAACAAGATCATAATATATATATAAAAAGATAACCCACCTAATCCTTAATTCTTCTCTTAATGACCATGTCCTGAGGAGCAAACCCAACTGGGACTCTTTAATGCATAAACAGGCAATCCTTGGGTTGTAGCCCCTCAGAGCCCTAACCTAAAAGCTCCTCTCTCTCAAGGGACTAATTGGCTCAGGCAGCTTGGTTACTTGGTGTCAGCATGGTCCCCGCTGCCAACAATCTTTAGTTCAGTTCAGACAGAGTCAGACTCAGACTCTCTCATTGACTACACATCTGTCTCCAGGTAAGAGTGATAGCTAGCCTGTGCCGACTTTGTAGATCGGAAGCCACTATCTTTCCATTAATAAACTGACGGGGGGTAATTATGCATGCGGCTGGCATCTCATTCCCTAATATAATTATACGTTGTCGTATTGGTTTTCCATTGCTGGGCTCGTGGAAATCAAGCCATCTTATGAAACAATAAAAATCATTCATCACATACCAGTATCCAATATTGGTGATCATGGGAAGAAAGGCATCGACTTTGGCGTTCATTTCGTCATGTGATAAACGCAAGTAAAATGAGGGACTTGCAGTCTCATTAATGGGCACTCACTTTACTGAAATTGATTTAGCGCCCGATGTATGGTACACTATGACACTATAGTTCATGTAGTATCATACATCGAGCGTTAGAACGGGACTTCTCATTTTACATTGGTGCTAACAACATGGCCTAACGAGAAGACTCCTCTGGCAACATTAAAAACCCTGCACACATGTCTAGCTAGTAAGCTATGTTACCATATAACAAGGGAGAGATTTCAATTCTTTTTTACTTCCTTAATTAATTTTGTCTTAGCCTAGTTCAGTTCAAAACAATAAAAGAAAGAAATATTAATCCATACCGCGTTTGGTGCTGTATTGCCACACTAGATAATGATTTGGTATAATATTAATCACCAATGTGAGCACATCATCATGTTCACAAATTGTATTAGTGACTGATATTATGTCACACTAGTTTGTAACAATACCAAAGCTTTGCTGCTTGATTTTAAAATTAGGTAAGCAAGTGGTCTTACTTTTCTCATGTTTTTTGTTTTTTCTTCGTGAATACATTAGAGGTAGAATTCGATGTTATGAAGGGGTCGGTCCTCACAGAGTTAGGCGCATGTACAATTCCGATCTTATTTAATGACTATTTAGATCACCTAGTCTCAACTCTGAAAAAACAAAGTTACCAATAAATTAAAAGTTTGAATGCCGCTTTTGGAGGATTGAGCCAGAATTTTACGGCAGAGTACACTTTATTAAAGTTTAATGTAAACTTTAATTGTGCAAATAGTTGGTTGGTCAAAGATGGCGACAAGGGAACGGGAAAACACTTCAGTGTTTTAGACTAATCAAGAATTCACATGTGAATTTTACAGTCTCAATTTATTATTTAACTTGGACCCCAACACCCATATGTGGATTTTAATTGATCACTAAAGCACTAAAGTTTTTTCTCAAAGAACCTGGTAGCCTCTTGGTGGTGCTCCAACTCTTGGAGCATTAAAGTTTTTTCCAAGGGACCTGGTAGCCTCCTTTTTCCTTTTCTTGCTCTTTTTATTATTAAATTTATTTATCTGTAATCTATTAATCAATAGTTAGATGACGGGTTCTAGACAAATTGATGGCGTTTGCCTTTGTGTGTGGTTAGGTCCCATTTGCTCCATAAGGTACAAATGTATGTATACCTAAAATAGTACGAATAAATATGAATATGATTATCAATTCAAATCACATAATTAGCTATTCATGTTCATGTATCTCACACCCACACAAGAGGTACACATTTAATGATCCAATTAACGCGACTTATTAATTGTGTTGTCATCTCCAAAAAACTTTTACGTCACATATCATTGCCATCCCACCTCCCCCACTCCAGTACTTCCCACTTAAATTTCCTTAATTCTTCTTTTCTGCTTAATTTTTGATCTTTTGGTTGATAATCTGGTGGGTACAACGGTAACTTTTCCCCCTTTGCTTCCCTACAAAGATGTAATAAGGAATCACAATCTATTTGATCATAGTACTCCATGTACCTTAAATTCTAGTACCATAAGTATCAGACTCCAACTTATGGCTAATTGGCACAATGTAGTTCTAATCTTTCAGTATAACTACCTATCTTTTCTCTCTAGAGAGTGGAGATTAGGGTTTTTTCCTGCCTTGGGGCCGGCGCTTCCGTTAGCAGTTTCCGTTGACGGTTTGTTTTTTTCTTTTACAATTTCGAAACACAGTTAACGTACTTTGGATTATAGAGAACGAGGGATTATAGAGAACGAGGAACTACTACAATTGTGCGGCAAGCTTCACTTAGACAACGAATGTACTCCACGGGTTGTTATTGACATGAATACCTCCAACGAGGGTTCCATTCGTATGCAACGGGCACTTGTGGGGAAGGTATTGGGCTGTCGATCAGCTAACAAGGAGGGCTTGGAGTCGGTTCTCCGATTAATATGGCGAACGGACCATGGTTTCTCTGTGGATGCATGTGGGCAAAATAATACTTTCTTGTTTGCTATTAAGTCAGATTTTGATCGTATGAGAGTCTACAATGGAGGGCCTTGGATATTTAACAAACAACTTATTCCCTTAATTTTTCCTTCTGGGGCTGGGGTGTTCGATAAGATGCAATTTAATCTTGTCCCCTTTTGGATCCATGTTACATGAGTGGCGATTCACTGGCATTTATGGCAACCCTATTTGTGCAAATCATAGACATACTTGGGAGTTGATGGGAAGATTACATGGGTAGAGGGACTTGCCATGGGTACGTGGTGGGGATTTCAATGAGACCTTGGAGTTGAGCGAGCGAGTGAGGTAGAGGGGAATGACCGGGGACTTTGATGAAAGATTTTTAGGATACTTTGTTTGATTGTGATCTAGCAGGTGTTTAGTTTCGGGGAAGTATTTTTACATGGAATAATAGAAGAACCCGGGAGGCTTTTATACAAGCATATTTGGATCGATTCGTAAGGAATATAGATTGGCAACTTATGCATCTGTTGGCAGGTGTTGAACATCTCGATAATTTCTCCTCTGATCATCGGCCCCTCCTTCTTTATTTGAGGGGGTGGCCAGAGAAGTATCATCGGCGGATAGGCTTTCGCTTTGAGCCTTTTTGGGGTAAAAGATGAAGGTTATCAGGATGAAGTAGCTAAACTTTGCGAGGAGAGAGTAGCGGCTGGTTTAGAAGACGATCCTTTTGGAGTAGTGCGGCAACGGGTGTTACATTGTGGACATGGTTTGGCACGGTGGAGATCGAAAATCTTTTGGGCAGTGGAGGGCTGATTTGGACAATTTAAGGATGAGGGTGCAACAATTTTATGCTTCCAATAGGCCCGGAGAATACATGGATGAAATTAAAAAGCTGGAGAAGGACACTGAATGTTTGAAGTCTAGGAAGGAGTGTTATTGGAGACAAAGGTCGCGTGTGGAGTGGCTCCAAGAGGGGGATAAGAACACTACTTTCTTCCATCAAAGAGCCTATCAGAGATTTCAATCAAATTTGATACATGGTTTCAGAATTGATGATGATATATGGATTTCGGCGATCTGAGGGACATGGTGACTCATGTAGAGCAATTTTTTTCCAGTCTTTTTCAAAGTAGGCAGCCAACACCCGAGAAGCTTGAGGCGAGCGTCCGCGGAATTGAATCGCAACTTTCAGTTGAAGCTATCCAAAATTTGGAGCCGCAATTTATTGAAGGTGAGATCGTGGAAGCTCTTGGTAGTTTGGGAGCTAATAAGGCGCTGGGGTGGATGGCTTTCATACTTTGTTTTATCAGAAGCACTGGGAATTGATGAAAGATAAGGTGGTGAAGACATGTCTGGAGGTACTTAATAATGGGAAATCAGTCCAGGGGATTAATCAAACTGGTGTATTGCTGATTCCTAAAAAGAAAAACCCAGAAAAATTAGCAGAGTCAGACTGATTAGCCTTTGCAATACTTTGTATAAGATCATTTCAAAGGCATTGGCGAACAGATTGAAGCTGGTTCTGGACCCCCTTATTGGAGCCAATCAAAGCGCTTTCGTGCCAGGTAGACTTATAACTGATAACGCCATTATTGCTTTCGAATTGTTGATTCGATGTCATGCATGAGAAACGGTAGGGAAGGATATATGGCTGCAAATTAGATATGAGTAAGGCTTACGATAGGGTAGAGTGGGGTTATATCTGTAGTGTGATGCGAAGAATGAATTTTCCTGAGCGTTGGGTGAATCTTATTTATGATTGTATATCCACTCGTACTTTTACCTTTCGCATCAATGGATAATATTGCGGGTCTATTATTCTATCTAGAGGTCTTAGACAGAGGTGCTCCTTGTCCCAATACTTGTTTATTCTTTGCGCTAAAAGATTCTCAGGGGGCTATTCGGGAGTCTGAGAGGCAAGGCCGGTTACGAGGGGTACATTGCACATGGAGAGGCCCACAGATATCTCACTTATTTTTTGCAGATGATTCTATAATTTTTGCGAAAGCCCAGTAGGAAGATGTCCAAGAGTTGTTGCAGATTTTGCATATATATGAGCGTGCATCTAGTCAGAGTATTAATGTGCAGAAGACGTCCATCACTTTCACCCCCAATACACGGTATGAGATTTTGCATATATTAAGGATGGGGCAGAATGGTGCAAATGATTGTTATTTGGGGTTGCCGTCGGTTGTGGGAAGGAATAAAAGAAGAATGTTTGCTTACTTAAGGGAGAGAATGTAGAAAAAGATAAAAGGGTTGCGGAATGGCCTTCTTTTAAGAGCGGGTAAGGAAGTATTGTTGAAGTTAGTTATCCAGGCCATCCCGACTTATGCCATGAGTCTGTTTAAGTTCCCAGATGTTATACACAAGGAGTTGAGTAGTTTAATGCTCAAATTCTGGTGGGGAACCCGAGGCGAGAATAGGCGGATGGCGTGGCTGTGGTAGACAAAAGTTTGTGAAGGGAAATCCATTGGTGGGTTGGGGTTTAGGGATATGAAGTTATTTAATAAAGCCCTTGTTGCGAAACAGTGTTGGCGGTTGTTGGAGAATCCTTCCTCTCTAACAGTCATGATATTGAAAAACAAGTATTTCCCTTACACTAACATTTTGGAGGCTTTTAATCACATAGGGGTTTCATACTTATGGAGGAGTATTCTTTGGGGTCTTGAAGTGATTAGAGGGGGATGTCGATGGCGGATTGGCAACGGGAATGGGATCAAAATCTATGAGGATGCTTGGCTGCCCCGATCTTCATCTTTTAAACCGTTGTCACCTTGACATGAAGGAATTGAATGGGTTCAGGATCTGATTTTAGGCGATGGACAGTGGAATATTCCCCTAGTGAGGTCATTGTTCTTGGCAATTGATGCTGACTCTATTTTATCTATCCCCCTGGGTAGAGTACAGAAAGAGAACAAGATCATTTGGCACCATACAACATCGGGGGTTTACTCAGTAAGGAGTGGGTATCACATGTTAATGAGTAGAGAAAAGGCAATGGAGGAAAGAAGTTCATCATGTTCACAGAAATTTTGGAAGGATTTTTAGGGTCTAAACATTCCGCCGAATGTGCGTTTATTCTTATGGAGAGTTATCCAACGAGCTTTCCCAAGTGGTGAAAATTTGGTATCTCATCACGTTGGGAATAATTTAGTTTGTGTTTTTTGTGGCTCGTTGGAGACAAATTACCACCTATTCGGAAGCTGCCAGTATAGTAAGCAGGTATGGAAAACAATGGGGTTGTGGGATATTATTAAACCTCTTTTGCATGCTAATTGTGCTCTATTTGCCTCGGCCATCTTGGAGTTGAGTGATGTGGCTGTCAAGGAAGCAGATTGCATAGGGTTTTAGGCGATTTGGAAGGCACGAAATGAGGCTTTTCATCAACGGCATGGGAATACCGCGAGGAAGTTGGAGGGAGTGCTTTGGAGTTTTTGAATCATTACCATGTAATGAATAAACATGTTGGGAAACCTTCTAATGGGTCAGTGGTCTCCTGGGGCAGCATGCATAATTTGGAGGAAGTATTCACCGTTGAAACAGATTGGGATTGGGGGGTGTTGTGTGAGATGTGGATAAAAGGGTTGTTGGTGCTTTTGCATGTAGGATGGATGGACTTTTTTCAATGGAAGTGGCGGAGGCTATGGCGGTTCGTTATGGTTTGATGCTTATGAGAGATAGAGCGATGCCTCTCAAGGAATTTCATGTCGATGCTGTTAAAGTGATTCAAGGCCTGTGTCAGCCGGATGAATATGGTGCACATGCTCCTTTATTCAGACAGCTCCTTTTGTTACTTGATGAGCTTGAGTGCACGTTTGGTAGACACATTTCTCGTTCTATGAATAGAGTGACGTATTGTTTAGCGTCTTTTGTTATTGATTCAATAATTACTTATCATTGGTTTGATTGTATTCCAATGTTTATTGCCCCTCTCGTGAGTGGGTTTGCTATATGAATGAAATTTTCTTTTCAAAAAAAAAAAAAAAAATTCTAATCTTTCAGTTTATTGTGCAAACAAACCCGAACTTTCAAACTTGACAATTATAACATTAAATCTCATATTTTTTATGCAATCTAAACTTTTTATTTTAAAAAAGACAATAATGCTCTCAAATTCTAATTTAGTTAAAATTAGTATAAAATAAATAAATAAAAACCATGAATATTAAATATTAATTAGTATTTCTTTTTGAAACACTATCCAATTCATGTAGTGATAACAAAAAATGTCTGATTCGTCATGAACTCGATAGGAGTCCGTTCTGAATTAGACAGTATTTTTAGGAAACACAATCCCACATAATGGGATGGACCAATGGTGCCCCACCATGCTTTGCCTGCGATGATTCACTTAACTAAAATGAATAAAAAAATGTAAAATAAATGAGAACACGTGTTAAAAAATGACAAAGAGTATAACAAATTGGATCGATAGGCAAATCAAGAAGTCGAGCCAGACAGCCCTACTCTTCACATCAATTTGATTTGCGCCTACCTCACATTAGGCATATAGCGGAGCATATCACAATATTCCACTGTCATCGCTAAATTCTCATCAGTTGATTTTTTTAAAATATAAATAAATTATATTTTTTTCTTATTTTTCTTTATTTCTCACTTAATAATAATTTTTAATTCAATTAAAATTCAAGGGCACTATAGTTTTTTAATTTAAAAATGTTAGATTACGCAAAAAAGTGATGTTTGAGGTTAGAATTGACAAATTTTAAAGGTTATAGTTATATTTAGGGCTGAGCATTAAATCCGTAAAACCGACAACCCGACCCGCTATGGGTCGGGTTGAGTCAGGTGAAAGGGGTCAACGAGTCGGGTGGCGGGTGAAGAGGGTAGAACCGGATTCCGATCGAGTCCGGTGATGGGTTGATTCAGTGCAACCTGGTTAACCCACTTAACAACCCAAGTAACGCAATTTTATATCCTACCCCCAACAAATAAAAACGTGCTTACTTGACTATAATTCACACAATTTTCATTTCATTATTTCAACACACACATTCACACTCAGAGTGAGGCAGTCCCTTAATTCCAATTTTCCAATTTCCTCCACTACTCTGCTGGTCTGCGTCCCACTTAATGTGCCGCCATCTAGACCGTCTCCCTCCAATTCGTCGCCACCGCTGTCGCTGCTACCACCCTGATGCTGCGCGCTGCCGCCCCTCTCCCTCAGATCCCTGAACAACTGCTCTGCTTTGGATTGTTTACACTATTTTCAAAGTTGGGTAGCCTCATCTCTAGAGAACAAAGACGTATTTATGACCTAATTTGTTTTAGGCATTAATTTGGGCCTGATTCAAGAATTTTGAGCCTGAAACCATTAATTTGTTTTTTAGGCCTGATTCAAGAATTTTGTCCGGCCCAAACCGCTTATCAGACTCAACCCGAGTTGACTCGGGTTTTGGAACTGAGTCGATTAGCTCAGTTCCTAAACTTGGAACCCGACTTTTTGACGGGTTGGGTTCAGGTCAGGATCAAGCCTGACCCGACCCGATGCCCAGGCCAAGTTATATTGCACAATAAGATAAAATGTTAGAGTTACGTAGCGTTAATTAGCCTCTAACTTAATAAATCACATATTTCCACATTTAATTACACTTTATTTTTAAAGGGGAAAATCGTATTTAATTGATAGTAAAATAGTTCGTTACATCAAATTGAACTGCCTCTTACCGCTTCTAGGGATAAATTGTGCATTGAAGGTGTTGTTATGATTACTCAAGCTTTTGCACTCTTGAATAATCAATCCAAACTCAGATTGATCAATTTCATGATTATAAAGCGCATCTACAATGCCTTTTGCATCAAGTTGAAGAATAACCCCAGACTTTTCCAAGGAGAGCAGCTAAGACAATGCTTCCTTTAGTCCTAGTGCTTCTGCCTCTCTAGCCGATTGAGAACCCTGCAATCTCTTCATGTACAACCCCAAGAATTCACCTATGTCATTACGCATAACCATGCCTACTACTGCCCGATTGTCTCGATGAAAAGCTGCATCAACACTGCATAGGATCACCCCTGCTCGAAGCCGTTGTCTCTGAAGGTTAACACTACCAAACCGATAGCTTTTATGTGTTTTTTGTCGAGCAGTCAGCCATTCTTCAAGAGCACTCAAACCTTGCCTTGCATATTGCTCCGGGTTTGACATATTTCCTGTCCACAATTTAGAATTACGTTGTCTCCATATGCTTCAAGCAACAGCCACTCGTTTCTACCCAACTGTAGAAGATGAATTAGCTACTATTAGGGATGGCAACTGAACGAGTATTACCCGATACCCGCGAGTACCCGCCCCGTTAACTATTGGGGCGGGTACGGGATGAAGGATTTCGCCCCGAAGTCTTATCAGGTCGGGGTAGGGTATTGGCCGCCCCAACCCACCCCAACCTGATACCTGATTTCCTTTTTTTTTTTTTGGAAAAAAATTTAAACCTAAGCAATGAGTTGGTGAGGGTTTGATTCAAGATACTCAAGATGGAAACAATAAACCTTACCCATCTCGATTAGTACCCTTTTTGTTGAATTTTTAACTAACCTTAATAATTAATTCATTTAAAATTTGAGTTTTCTTAAAATAAAAAAACTAATTTAAAAACAAACCAAACCCAGTCCCTAAATCAACTCCCCTCCTCTCATCTCTGTCTCTGTTCAACTTGAACCCTTCAACTTCAAGTCTCTACTAGTCTACCAAATCCCAAAGTCTCCATCGCCGCGTCGCACCGCGTCGTTCTTTTTTTTTTTAAGGATTTTTTTCCTTAACGGGGTGGGTAACGGGTAATTTTTTTGTACCCGCCCCGTACCCGATTGAATTGAGTACGGGGCGGGGATTTCCTTAACGGGGCGTGGGAAAGCATGCCCGGCCCAACCCCACCCCGTTGCCATCCCTAGCTACCATGTCAAAGAACCACTCTTTGAAAGACAGATCTGAAATTGTGCCAATAGGGAGGTACGCTGCCAACCAAGTATCGCGAGCAAAAGGACAATTAACCAAGCTGAGAAGAATCGTTTCCTCCATCTAGTCACAAACCATACAAGAAGTATCAAGTGGAATTCGTCATTGTTGAAGTTTTGCTCTACTCAGAAGGCAATCTCGACAAGCTCTCCAAACAAAAACCTTCATCTTGGGAGGCAAATAAAGTTTCCAAATTTTGTTCCAATCCCCTTGAACTCGAAAAATTCCATCATCTTCAACAAGTTTTAATGCTACACGATATCTGGACTTGACTAAGTAAAATCCCTTCCAACTGTAATTCCAAGTAAGTTTATCCGGAACTGGGGAAGTAGATAAAGGAATTTTGCTGACTCTCTCCCTGTCATTCCTTATGAATATTTCATTTAGAAATTCCATGTCCCATTCTCTTCTGTCCCTAGCAATCAAGTCATTAACCAATAAATTCTCCAATTCGGGTGGCTCTCTACTCTCAGGCCAAAAAAGATGGCTGTCACGTATCCAGGGGTCCCTCTATACACGGATGTTGCGCCCATCACCCATTCTTCATCTGCACCCTTCCAATAAAACCTGCCGAGAAAGCCAAATGCTCCTCTACATATAACTAGGATTGTATCTTAGTTTTGACTCCAAAAAATCCTTCCTTGGAAAGTATCTAGCTTTGAGAACCTTATCTCAAACAAGAGCATTAGGATCAGATAATAACTTCCAACCTTGTCTCAAGACCATGGCCAAATTGAATGCATGCAAATTTTGAAAACACCATTCCTCCGAACTCCTTTCTAACACATAATATTTTCCAACTATACCAATTCATACCCTTGCCTCCATTAAGATTTCGAACCCCACCAGAATGAGTTCATCATTGTTTGAAGCTCATCACACAAAGTAGTAGGAATCAGAAAAATAGACATAATATAGGAAGGTATGGCTTGAGCAACACTTTTGATCAGAATAGTCCTTCCCACCTTCGAGAGTAATTTTCCTTGTCAACAAAATATTATACGGGATAATGGTTAACTATATATTTCCATTTGCAGAGGGACTCAAGATATATATATGTGCGTGCCACGGCCATTGCAGGCCAACCCACCTAGCTCTTAAATGATGCCCAACCAACATTGTGTTGGTCCCAACACATTGCTATATTATAGTCAAACCCGTCTTTGATAACCTTTTAACCGACTGTACGGTTGAACGTCCCATCCTTGCACTTTTTGATTAGCTATTTCAATCCATCTATATATATAAAAAGAGAAGTGCATTACCTTTCATTTTCCTACCAACAGAATGATATGTGTCACTTGCGGTATAAATGGTGATATTAGTGTTGTGGGATCTGTGTGGAAAATGGCAAAAGCTTCTGTATTAAATGGTTTTAAAAAGTTAATTATATTCCCTCCGTCTCAAAAAAGATATTCCCTTATTTCTTATTTATTCGTCCCTTGCTATATTTTTTTTATTTAATTTTTTAGCATTCTAAAATACCTCTATTTATTATGCATGTTAATCAACAATAAAGAAGATATAAAGTGAAATATTAAATAAATTAAAGAGCATATTAGGAAATACATTCATAGATTATATATTTTTCAACAACAGTAATTAAGTTTTCTTAATTTATGTGAAAAATGAAAGGAAAATATCTTTGTGGGACTGAGAGAGTAGTAATTATTTTATACCTCTTTTATTAATTCCTTTGAAAATGCTTTTTGGAGTTGGAAAGCGGAAATAATGAAAATATCATATTAATTATGTTTTTAAGAGCATCCACAGTGAGTTGTTAAATTTATATTGTCACATAAGTAAAAAATTAGAGATTAAGTGATTGTTAAATGACACATCAACATTTTAAATTTAGCCATCAATTATTGTTATATTAGAGATGTTAAATTGAACATATTGAAGGTGTTAAACTTAATTACGAACAAAAGTTATCGGTTGGTTTTTGTATTTTATTTCCCAAACAGTTCCTAGTCAACTATTACTAATTAATATTCAAAAAAAATATTACTAATTAAATTAAATGCAAAAGTAAATGAAAGGATGTCATTTTTGTTGTTAAAATTGTTGCTAAGTTTAGCAACAATTTTAAGTTAGTGTTAAAAATATTCATTTAACAAGGGTTAATTACACATATCGTCCCCAATTTTTGAGGTTAGTATCAGTTAGATCTCTAACTTTTTTTAACCCGCTGGGTCCCCAACCTTTCCTTAAGTCACGCATAAAATCCTTTTTAACGGCTTCTGTCAATTTAACCGTTAATTCCTCAAATGAATTATCATTTTAAATTAAGAAACAAAAATTTAAAAATACAAAAAAATATAAAAGTTTTAATCTATAAAAAAAAGGAATGGAGGACTCCCCCTTTTGGCTGCTGGAAATAGCAGCCATTTCTGGCAGCCTCAGCCATTTCCAATAGCCTTTTGTGGGAAGTCTCCCCAATGTGCTGCCGGAAACTACTACACCAAAAAGCTACGGGAAATGACAGCCCTTTGTTGCCATTTCTAATAGTTTTTGGCCACCGAAAATGGCTGTGACAACTGAAAGGGGGAAGTTCCTCTCTCCTATTTTTAAATTTTTTTGTTCCTTGATTTAAAATGATAAGGGATATAATGGTAATTTATTCGATGAGTTAACGGTTAAATTGATGGAATCCGTTTAAAGAGACTATATGTGCGACTTAACGAAATGTTGGAAACCCAACAGGTAGAAAAAAAGGTTAGAGACCCAACCGATACTAACTCCAAATGTTGGGGACGATATGTGAAATTAACCCTTTTAACAACTATGTTGACAACTCCAATGTAACCATGTTTTTTTAATTGTTAACTAACACATACCATTAACACTTGAGTTAAGAGTAACACCTCCGTTGTGGATGCTTCAATTATTAGATAATAGATATATTCTAATAATTTTTTATGTTATTATTTTGCATTGATGGCTTTATTGCAGACTGCCATGTATCATCTAAGGGAATTGGAATTTCTGTGATGTTTCATCTGGTAAATTTAATCTTGATCATAAATTCAAACCCAATTGATAGTATGTCTTTTGTAGTTTCAATATTGATTTTCATGTCTTTTTGGTTAGGGTTAATTACACTTAACGTCCCCAACCTTTTAACTTTTTATTGATTACGACCTTCACATTTAATTTTCTGTTTTTACGTCCCCAACCTTTGTTGAAATCCCATTTTTGTCCTTCGAAATGGAAAACGTCCAATTCTTCCGTAATGGCAGGGGTATTTTAGGTAATACGAAAAATTAAATATTTTAACAAATATTAATTAAAAATTTAAAAAAAAAAAGAAAAGAAATGGGATTTACTAAAATATATCATTCTATGACATGTACCATTGTCGGTGATCGTTATTATGTTATTAAGTTTACTAACATGGATGATGTATATACATACTAATTACAATAATCGATTAATGAATCCATGTGATGATATCACGTCTATGGTGATTATTATTAGTGGTGATAGATGGTATTGTTTTTTTAAGGAGAATAATGATGGAAAAAGAGACAAATAGAGGACTTAATTATGTATTTTTGGAAGGGCTTAATTAAAAATGATCTAATGTCAAATGTATGTATTTGGCATTAGAGGACTTAATACAGCTGTGAAAATTTAATGAAGAAAACGGGTGGGAAAATTACTTAGTGAAGATTGATATGTTTTGGGAAGGAAATTAATTTGTTTTTGTCGGCTGAAGTGACCTGTTAATTTGGTATTGAAATTGGTATGTTTCCCCTCTAAATTAGCACAGTTTACTCTCTTATCATGTGATTGGCACATTATTTTGCTTAATTGTTGCTGTTTAAAATAGAAATAAGACAAGTTGCAATGAATTATAAATTGATATATTTTTTATTAGTCAAATAAATGCATTCCTAATAAGTTTTGTGTGTATCACCCTCCTATTGGACCTTGGACCATGATCTTTTTTATTAGAGTCGCTCTTAATATAAGACACTTTTAGCGGATATACTTCAATTAATTTTGTTATTGCCAATTCAACTTTTTAGTAAACTTCATTGAGAAGCTATATTTGTCGTCATGCAAAAAAAAAATAATAATAAAAATAAAAAAACCAACAGCGGTTGATTTTAACATAGTGTGTCACAGTAAATAAACACATTAATTTAAAATTAATAGTCAAGTGAAACTAAGCCATTATTATATGTTACTAGAACTTGTGTATCCTGTGCGTACGGTTAATACATTTGTTTACATTAATCTCTTCACTCTATATATTATGATATCCAGTAAAGATCAATCAACAAAGTGGTGGAATGGCTTCAAATCTTGGTCGAATTTTTATGACCATGATACTTGTTGAAAACAATTTATGCTGGAACTAATTCGTCATCAACAATCAAATAATCCTTGATTGATCTTCTTTATTTCCCTTTTCCGGTTGCAAAAGCAGTGAGATCGGAAGAGCACACGTTTTGGTCTAAAATAACAAGAATCAAAAATCAAAAGTCCAACCACCCCTATCAACATGGTAGGGGGTATTTATAGGAAAATGTCTAAGTAGAGCACTTCGGGGCATGTGCTCTATGTATCCGGTCCAAGTGGCAGGCGGTGTACACGTGTATCTTCTTGTCGTCCACGTGTATGATGTGGATCGCTTGCCTCCACTAAGTCGTCCAGTTCGGTATTTTGAAGTTCGGTAGCGATACACAACCGATCTATCATGTTGGTTGTCTTATCAACAATTACCCCCTCGAGTTTGCCTCCTTAAGGACGTGGTAGGGGTGAACTCGATTGTGCTGATAGAAAAAAAGGGACTTCTTCCAACAATATTGTCCTAACGAAGCGTCTTCAATACGCCTCATAGAGGTAGTGGGACACGTGTACTATGTCAATGGTGGATTGTCTGGCCGCTCTAGGGAATCGCAAAGGTCAGTACGCGTTAATGATGACCCTAGGGCCGATCTCTAGGGTTTTAGGGGTTTTAGCCCTATAAAAAGGGCTTCATCTCTTTCCTTCTCATTTTTGGCTGCTTTCATTTCCGCTGTTGGAATTGTCTCTGGTATCTCGAATTTCTTCTCCAGTATCTCCGTGGATAACTACTCCAGGTAAAAAATTGGCTCCTGTCATCTGCATTTCTGTATTTTTAACGCTTTCAATCCTCCACTCTGTCAACTACGAGCCAAGAAAATGAGATGCCTTCACAAAGGGATTCCGGTGACTCTGCCGCCGCCGTAACGGCGGCTAATAGAGGAAAAATAAAGGTAGTGGAAGTTAGTGATACAGATGAATCGGCTGGAGAAGAAGCAACTCCTTCAGCTGACGAATCTCTTGGAGGGATTTGGACAGAGATGGAGGGTGCCATGTTGGCGGAAGAAGGTGAGAGTTCTGAGGCGATTCCCTTGGCTGTTAGAGTCTCCAGCGGAGGGGTCGGCCTTTAGACGAAGGAGGAGTATGGCAACGACCTCCTCATCACGCAGAGCCTTATGAATCGTCTTTTTCTTGTAAAGACCTTCCTTTTATTGCAACCGAGCAAGAGTTGATTTATTGGAAACGCAAGTACAGAATTCCAGACTCGGTGCACTTTTTCCTCCCTTACTTTATAAAGAGGGCGGACTGGCCTTCAGAAGGTTGCATGGCTACAAATATGCGGATGCTAGAGGCCGGGGTTCGGTTCCCTCTTACTCCCCTCGTAGCCGATCTCCTTAGGGAATGGGAACTGGTGCCAAGCCAGATCGCCCCCAACGAATGGAGGGCAATCACAACATTCATCATCTTGTTTGCCTTGCTAGATTACCCCAAACCCACATTTGACGAGCTGAACTATCATTATGAGTTTAGGACATGCAACAGAATGGGGTCTAGATAGTATTATTTTATGAAGCTTAAAGGTCAAGCGACGTTGATTACAGACCGACCTGACTCAGTAAAAGACTGGAAAGATCGATTATTTTATGTTGGTGGGGATTGGACACCACCAACCCGACCTATGGAGACTGCCGTCCCAAATTTATATCGACCTAAACGCAGTAAATATTAGCCTACTTTATGATTTGGACCAGGAGGTTCTCTTATACTTATCGTTTTTCTTCGTTTTCAGGAATCCCTGTCCCAAAGGTCAACGCGGATTATTTGAAGCACGTTGCTGCTATCGCTGATCAGGGTGGACTTCATAGTTCGTCCAAGTTTCTATTAACCGAGGAGAAGCTGTTCCGAGCCAGTTTAACATCCGTATCTCCGATTAAGTGTTGCCTCCAGTCTTAAAGGTAATAGCTCCACAGCTTTAATTATGTTACGATTTTTTTCGTCAGCATTGTTATTTATTTAGGTGAGGTATGTTTAATACAACTCCTCGCATCCTGCGCAAGATCCTTGTTGTTGAAAGAAGGATACCGCCGAAGGAATTAACAATAGCACAAAAGGTAATAGGTCTGGAGCTGCCGAGCTTCAGAAGACCACTCACAAACTCCCTCTTTCTCATCCCGGAAATCAGGCCGATAGCACAACTCCCCCATCTTTCGAACCGAACTAGCTGGGAACTCATCCCATAAGATCACAAACAGCGGAAAGGATGAAGGGGCAGTTCCCGGAATGCTACTTGGAGTACTACAAAACTTCGTCCCCAACGCCTAGCACTACAAAGAACCTCCCACGCTCAGTTCAATGGGCCATAGGGCCCCGGCACAGTCTTGGAATGTTAGGGAGGAGTCCGTGTCAACTAAAATGACTATGGAGGATACCGTTGCATCCGGGATTGCCTAGATAGGCCGGGCTCTGAATTACCAACAGAAGGCCCTAGTGATGGCTAGGGATAAAGAGGAGGAGATAGAGCACTTGAAAGAAAAGCTTCTCATTCTAACTCTTCTCTAAGGGGTGAGGTTAGTAGGCGGACAAAGGCCAAAAGCGAGATGAAGAGGCTGATGGCGAAGTCCTTGGAGATGGGGAAGCTTTCCATGTCTAAGAAGTCAGCTCGGGAGGGTTTAGAGAAATATCACGCCACCCAGCTCAAGAAGAGGGTGGAAGAAGCCAGGGCCTCCACCAAGGCTTCTGCAATCTACGGGTACAAGGCTTTTGACGAGTATAATACCGACCTCAATCTTACTTATGTGGTCGCGTATGACGAAATAATCAACAATCTTGACTCTCAAAAGCCAGGCAATCCCGTAGAGTTCTTGCGCTAGGAGCTTGAGGCATATAAGGAGAAGCAAGGATTGTCTATTGCTCCTGCTAAGGTGGAATACCTCTCTGCTGAGCAAACAGGTGCCCCAGCTGTGGAGAATCAAGAGACCTGATCTCCTTGTCGCATTTTTCAACATATATCATTTATATTATTATTTCTTTTTGTAGGCCTTGTGTAGCCTTTTCTCCGGCCAATAGGTCGGGTAACTTTTGTGTTCGCATGTATATGCGTTTTGTTTATTGCAATGTCTGCATACTATACCGGTTTACTTAGGAATTATTGAAGAATCATCAAAATATTGACTTCAATCATACTGAATTCTATGGTTTCTTGTCAACAGATCAGCGTACTCACAAAAGATAAAATCAACGCTAGTTTTACACAAGGTATAGAACTTGCAAAACAACAAATATGTTCTTCTACAGCGCTTTCCTATTACAGAAAATTTTGAGCTCGGCTTATAAGTCTTTATCGCTTGTTGCCAAACTTCTAGAGAATTTATGCCCTAACAAAAAGTGACCTTATAACGTTCCAAAAAAAAAAAGGAAATCTCTTTGCTTCTAGTTAACTAAAATACTTCTTGAGGTGTTCGGCATTCCATGGATGGGGCAAGGAGTTACCATCCAAAGTTTCAAGCTTGTAAGCTCATTTGGCTAGAACACCGAAAATCACATATGATCCTTCCCAGGTCAGAGCCAGCGTCCCTGCAACCGTATCCTTGGTGTTCTGAAACACCCTTCCTAGGACTAAATCCCCGATATCAAATGCTCGAATCTTCACCTTGGAGTTATAATATCAAGCACTTCTCTGCTTGTAGGCTGCGTTTCTTATAGCAGCAAGCTCTCTTTTTTCTTCTAAGAGATCGAGCTCGGCATTAATTAGTTCAGAGTTACGCCTTTGATCAAAATGGTTGACTCTTAAAGTGGGGAGTTCCATTCAACTAGGATCACAGCTTCTGTCCCAAATGTAAGACTAAAAGGGATTTCCCATGTGGAAGACCTGGCTGTAGTGAGGTATGACCACAGTACGGCCGGTAACTCTTCTGCCCCTCTCCCTTTCAACCCCTCCAACCTTGTTTTGAGGGTATGCTTGATAACCTTGTTTACCGTTTTGACTTGTCCATTCGATTGGGGGTGGTTAGGTGTGGAGAAATGTTTCCGGATTCTATGTTTTCGCAAAAAGTTCGAAAGTGTTTGTTGTCGAACTGTCTCCCATTTCCGTGACTATGGAATAAAGTATTCGGAATCGACATACGAGAGACTTCCAAACAAAATCAGTTGATTTTCGCTCTGTGACTTTGGCTAGGGGTTCGGCTTCTGTCCACTTTATAAAATAATATACGGCAACAATAGCAAACCGAACTCCGCCCTTCACTGTTGGGAGTGGGCCAACAAGGTCGATTCCCCATTTGGTGAAGGGCCAGATGACTCATTACCAGCGTCAGATATGTAGGTGAGTTTCTCAAGAGAGGTGCATTCCTTTAACATCTGTCACATATTTGAGAAAATTTGATTGCATCCTTCTTCAGGGTAGGCCAATAATATCCCTGCCTGATAAGTTTATAAGCGGAGCTTGCCTCCTAGTGTGGTTTCCACATGCTCCCTGGTGTACCTCTTCCAGCGCATGTTGTGCTTCTTATGGGGCTAACCACTTTAGTAGTGGGGTCAAAAATCCTCACTTATATAATTGCCCTTGAACAATAGTGAAACGGGCTGATCTGATTCTCATTTTCTGGGCCTCAACTTGATCCACAAGTAGGATGCCCCCTTTAAGATACTGGATGATAGGAGTCATCCAGTTATTTGAGGACGGTAATACTTGGCTAACTAATCTGTTCTGAGGTGAAGGCGAGCTTAGCTGGACGCTCTTCCGATCTCATTTGAGTGTGTTAGCTCCTTTGCTAGTCGCTAGCCTGGCCAAGGCATCTGCTTTGGTATTTTCGGCACGTGATACTCTTGTCACATGAGCTTGGGTAAACTTTACCAGCTCGCTAAGAGCAAGCTTATGATATGAGATCAACGCCTCTTCTTTGACTTCAAAGGGTCCCCGTACTTGATTTGCCACCAGCTGGGAATCGCTCATTGCTTTCACAAACTTGACTTCCATTGCTCGGGCCATTTCTAATCCAGCGATCAATGCTTCATACTCTACTTCATTGTTAGCGATAGGAAATTCAAACTGCAAAGCTTGATAGTAATATTGAAGGTCTGGACTAATCAACACTATTCCAACCCCAGCTCGGTTCTCTGTCGATGAGCCATCCACGTAGAATTTCTAAAGACGTTCATTGGCACTGTCCTCTTCTAGTGGTGGTGTGAATTCAGCCACAAAGTTGGCTAAGGCTTGTCCTTTAATATCTTGGCAAGGATAGAACTGTAGGTCGTACGGTCCCAATTCAACCGTCCATT
Organism: Nyctanthes arbor-tristis; assembly: GCA_963692815.1. Taxonomy (NCBI): domain Eukaryota; kingdom Viridiplantae; phylum Streptophyta; class Magnoliopsida; order Lamiales; family Oleaceae; genus Nyctanthes; species Nyctanthes arbor-tristis. The sequence continues at coordinate 87,589 of CAVNYN010228124.1, read as the reverse complement.
TCATCATCCTGGCAGACAGTTTGGGTCAATCAAGCACTTGTTTTAAGGGGTAGTTGGTCAAGACTTTGATCGGGTGCTCCAAGAAGTAAGGCCTGAGCTTTCTGGAAGCCATAATCAGTGAGAAGGTCAATTTCTCCATTGGTGAATACCTGAGCTCGGCACTGTGGAGAGCTTGGCTTACATATTAAACAGGATGCTGCACTCCGGCCTCCAATCTCGCGCTTATTGCCGTTGAAGGGACAGGTAAGTACAAAGACAAAATCTCTCCTGGAGCTGGTTTAGATAGTAGAGGTGGTGAGGCCATATGTTTCTGTATCTCCTGGAACGTTTCCTCGCACTCAGACGCCCCACTCAAACTTGTTGGCTTTTTTGATGACTTCAAAGGAAGTCTTTGCACTTATCGGTAGCCTGTGAGACGAACTTGTTAAGTGCAGCCAACTTGCCAGTCAAACTTTGCAACTCTTTTATAGTAGTTGGGGACTTCATTTGCAAGAGAGCCTGGATTTTGTAGGGGTTGGCTTCTATTCCCCTTTGGCTTACCATATACCCCAAGAATTTCCCGGAGGAAACGCCAAAGGAGTACTTCTTTGGGTTCAGTTTCATCTTGTAAGCTCTAAGCACATTTAATGCTTCTTCCAGGTGGTGCAGATAATCTGAGGCCCTCAAGCTTTTTACTAGCATGTCATCTACATAAACTTTTATTGTTTTCCCAATGAAGTGATGGAACACCATATTGACTAGTCGTTGGTTGGTTGCACCAGCATTTTTCAACCCGAATGGCATCATTTTGTAACAGTACAACCCCCTATCTGTGAAAAATGAGATCAGTTCCTCATCTTCGAGAGCCATGGGTATTTGATTATACCCGGAATACGCATCCATAAAAGTCATCAGCTCGTGTCCAACTGTGGCATCTACCATTTTATCGATATAGGGAAAAGGGAAACTATCTTTTGGGCATGCCATATTCAGGTCGGTAAAGTCGATGCAGAGCCTTCATGTTCCGTTTGTTTTAAGCACCAGGACTGGGTTTGCCACCCACTGAGGGCTCCGAACTAGGAGTCCAATCTATTTTATTGGAGAAACTATCATGTGATGTCGTATATATGTTTTATATCATTTTCAAGTATGGCTGAATCAAGCGGAAGGATTTCCAGTACTTCAAAAGTATCTATTTCATCACAAAATCAAGAACTGAGGGTGAATTCAAACGCTTAATTTGTTGTTTAATAGACTTTTGAACACACATGTAGTTTTGTAGTTGGGTAAGAGGTGGTGTACTTGGAAAAACATAAATCACGTTAAAATTTTAAATTTCTTTAGTTTGATAATAATGGTTCTTTTGCTTAGAAAACAAGATAATAATGGCTCACATGATTGGGCTTACGGCTAGGAAAAAGGAAAAAAACTACACTATCTAACCTACTCGTTGGGTCGAGTTCATAGTTCCGATCTAGCACTATATGATATTGAATGATATAGTACCACATGATCACCTGACGTGTATCGGAGCACGTCACATGGAAAATCACAACTATATAAAGTGCCTTGATGCACACCACATAGTCATGTGACACCATTTGGTACTATACATATGATGCTACATTATTTTTAACTGAATTCAAGTAACACAGAACCACCAAATTAAACTCCAATGTAACTCGACACTCCAATTAATTTGAGGGGAAAAAGGCAAAACTAGAAAATAATAACAAACAAATTCTGAAAAAATGAGTGTAAATATTTAAATTTTTTTTAAATACAGAAAAAATTAAAATAAATTGTTAACCCAACTCAACCCAGCCCAAACTTAATTGGGGTTGCTTTCTATTCAATTGGGTTGGGGACAAGCCGTGTTTCAAACAAAAATGAACAAAGAGAATCAAAGTAATAATGAAAATACTCTAGTCTAGAAACTGTTTTCTTTATCATTTAATTCCTTTGCTCTATTTGGTTTTTGAAAATTGCTTCTCTCATAATTTTGATCAAATAATTCAACAGGAAATTGCAAAAAATAATCACTTTTAATATGTTAAATTCAAATGATCACTTTTAATATGGGGTGGCGTGAATGTTTTTTTTTTAATTTTTTATTATTTTTAATATTTTTAAATGTTTTGTTTTTAAAAGTAAAAGGTTAAAGGATATAATCGTCATTTTATATGAAAAGTTAAGGGAATACTGATAAGAAAGACCTATTGTGGGCATTTATAAAAGACTGGAGGACCCAAGAGAGCGAAAAAGAGGTTGGGGACCTTTTGTGAAATTAACCCCTTCCTATTTTAAGACAAAATTGCCTATAAACAGAAATTTTAATACCAATTCTAAAAGCCCTGATTTTTTGATCTCTTCATCCGGTCCCCAATTCAAGCAATTGAACCCATTAAAATCTTTCTTGACACTTGTTGAACAACGCCTAAATAACCAACGAACGAAGAATTTCATAATTAAAGAAACCCTAAATCAAGACCTGCATTACACGTTCATCGCCAAATCTGTCCGTGGCCGGAATTTGTTGTGGCCTGTATGCGCCGGCAGTTTTGGCAAGCTCTTCCTCTGAAAATCCTCCATACCCTCAGGAGACCCTTCCGACAGTCCAGACATGCAGTACCTATACGGCTGATTTTTCTTTTTTGGCATGAAAGGAAACTATCTAGATTTATAGTATATAACTGTCGAAATCTACAGTTCAATTATATAGAATGCAATATAAGAGTGGTTCCATAAAGACGTAACCATTGAGAATTATTGTGATTGAATGTCAAGGTATACAGATAAATTGTATTTTTTTTATCAAAATATAGTGTCGAGAATCAGCACTCATAATTGTACAATTGTAATTGTAGAAATATACAGATAAATTCTATAGATATGCAGATATAAAGAAAAATTATTGCTTAAGGGCAATAAAGTAATTTTATTCAAAAAATGGCCTTTTTTTGGAAAGAAAAACAAACTTCATTCATTACTCAACCCACTTAAAAAGAGTGACAAAAACATAGGAACACAATTGAACCATTGATAGTCCAATGATGAACTCAAAGCAAGTAAGCAACATACGCTAAACAATGTGCCACCCTATTAAACTTACGGTTAATATGTTTACCGTAAGGATATCGAACGGAATGCTTATTGATGTAAAATCTGTCTCAGCAAAGGAGCTAAATAACCAGACATGTCAGGATTACATAGCCCATTGATCACCCTTAAGGCATCAACTTGGATTTCACGTAGTGGAATCATCTTCTCATTCATCAACTCCACGCCATATCGCAATGCCATCATCTCTGCCATCTCAATCGAGAATTGCCCCTCCATCTTGAACAAAAAAGATCCAACGTCCCATATAACCCCCCAGGCCCCACCGATCTCCCTCTCACCGCTGCATCAGTTTCCAACACAAAATCCCCATTTAACATAGAACAACTGCCCCATCCCAGCACCTTTGCACTTCTCCGACCACCGTGCTCGGACAACAATTAGATCGCTTGATAATTTTCTAGGAACTCCAACGATCCCCAGCCTACCTGTTGCACTGACCGGCTGGAAGCCCCATGAAATGCATCGTTTCTGGCTTTCCAAAGTGCCCATAGAATCATACAAATAGACTCCATTGACCGTTGATCAGCCAACTTCAAAATTTCCATCATCATCAAGGAGCTATCTTCATGTAACAAGTCCTTTACCATTCCCCCCCCCCCCAAACCCACTTCTTTCCACATTGCCTTAATTACTTCTCTCGCAGCCCCCAAAAAGATGATAATTTGTTTACATTAAACCATAGTGTACACACACAAAACCCCCTCCCACGTGATGCTTCCTCAAGTTTTCCCCGCTGGGGAATGCATTATGACAACCTTTGGCGGAACTTGCAGTGACCATAACATTTTCCGTGACTCTCGATCAACAATCGACCAACTTGCCTCATGCATCCGATCCCTCTATAGTAGCAAGTGATATCCACTCCGAACCGTAGACGTACCCGAGGGCGTATAATGCCATATCTTAATATCCTCTTCCTTGGGTCTCCCCAGGGGAATAGATGTAATTGTAATACAATCAACATCCATAACCAAAAACATAGAATTGATCAAAGGCAAGTTCCACTGCCCATCCACCGAAATTAGGTCATGAACCCAGATAACCCCTTCATGCGGCCTAGAAATAGGTCGAAAAGTCGACGGACGTGGCAACCAAGGCTCTGAGTACACCCTAATGTAGTTCCCCGCCCTCACTCTCCACCAACTACCCAATTTAACCACCTCAAGCCCCCAAACTAAACTCTTCCACAGGTAGGAACTTCCTTCGTGGTTCCGAGCATTGAGCAAACCATCATTGGGGAAGTATTTATTTTTCAGCATAGTGGCCACCAAAGTATTGGGCTGTTTCAAAAGCCTCCAACACTGCTTTGCAGTAAGGGCCTAATTAAAACATTTCATCTCTCTAAATCCCAGCCCACCAGTAAATTTAGACTCACAAACCTTCTTCCACTTCAACCATACCATTTGCCTCTTGCCGCCATGAACGCCCCACCAAAATGGCATCAATTAAAGTTTTGTAGGTCCTTATGTACAGCTATGCTTGAATAAACTCCTTACATAGGTCGGTAAAGCTTGGATTACCGACTTAAGAAGGATTTCTTCCCCTGCTCCAGATATCAGTTCGTTCCGCCACCCTTTAATTTTCTTCCACATCCGTTCACGAAGTAAAGCAAAGGTCTGCCTCCTATTTCTTCCCACCACGGATGGCAACCCCAAATAGCAATCATAAGTGTTGTTCTGCTTCATTCCCAACGTGTTCAAAATCAGTCGTCTCACGTCCATATTGGTGTTTGGAGTGAAAGTGATTGCTTTTATTCACATTAATCATCTGGCCAGAAGCTTGCCTATAAACATGCAAAATCTAACAATTCCTCCAAATCCTCAGGTCGAACTCCAGAGAAAACAATGGAATCATCCGCAAATAACAGGTGACTAAATCAAGACCCCGCCAGCTACACAGCATCCCCTGTAGCTGACCACGCCGCTTAGACTCTCGAAGAGCACCTGAAAAACCGTCAGCACAAAGAATAAACAGATATGGTGACAGGGAGCAACCCTGCTGAAGCCCCTCAAGTGAGGGTCATAGACCCACAGTATTCACCATTAATACGAAAGGTGAAAGTTCAAGTAGAGATACAATCATGTATAATATTCACCCAACGTTTAGGAAAATTCATTTTCGGCATATCTCTACTAATATACCCCCATTCAACCCTATCATATGCCTTGCTCATGTTTAACACTACAGCCATATACCCCTCCCAACCATTTCTATTACAAGACATTGAATGGAGTAATTCAAAAGCAATGATAGTGTAATCGGTAATTAGTCTACATGGAACAGTGCTCTGATTTGCTGCAATGAGAGGATCCAAAGCAACTTTCGACCTGTTTGCCAGCGCCTTTGATATGATCTTGTATAGTGAGTTGCGCATTCTAATTGGTCTATACTCCGCAATTTGCTCTGGATTCTTTTTCGTTGAAATCAAGACCACTCCAGTTTTATTAAGAGATCAAACTGACTGCCCTCCATTTAGAACTTCCAAGCATGCTTTCAAAAGCTCAGGCTTGATCAACTCCCAATGCTTCTGATAGAACAAGGCATGAAAGCCGTCAACCCCAGGTCCCCCGGTGCCTTATGCGGCCCCAAACTCCTCAAAGCTTCATAAACATCCGCTTCCTCATACTCCCGCTTTAAAAGTTGGACTGCTTCTCTGGACAACAGAGTCTCTATCCCCTGAACTCCAGCCTCAAGTTCCTCAACTGAAGGCTGTCCACTACTAAAACGATCAGAAAGGAAATGTTCCACATCGTGCACCGTCTCTCTCTTTCCGGTAATCCATTGATTTACCTTATCTTTAAAACCAGGAATCAGATTAGACTAAAACCTCCTTGATGCTCTATTATGAAAGAACATCATATTTTTATCACCCCCCCCTTCAGCCACTCCACCCACGACCTCTGCTGCCAGTAACCTCCCTCTCGGGTTTCCAAGAGTTCAACCTCCTTCTCCAGCTGTTTGATCTCATCCATACAATACCCCGGTGAACTAGATGCATATAGTTGCTTTTAAATGGGCTATATTTGAACTTTTTTTTAAAATTTGGCCATTTTAGAAAATGTCCTATAATTCAATAACACTGCATTTTCTTCAAAAACTATAATTCCCTTCAAAAATCTTACAGAGATGTCTTTATTCATTTCACATAAAACAATGTGTTAGATATATACATCAGTTTAAATAAGAAGAATCTGTGAAATGAAATTTAAATCCATAGGTTAAAGGATAAATAAATATATCAACTAGATGCGGGATTAGAGATGAAATTCACTAGAAAAGCTTGAGTTTCATTGAGATAGTGAAAATCAACTATATATTCATACATCCATATGAAGAAAAAATTACAGAGTCAGACAAAAGGACTAAAGTCTACAGTTAATTGAACATCCAGTGCTGATTACCATGGAGTTAAATCTATGCCCTCTCACCACGAATCCGCCTGGCCAACTGAATATCCTTAGGCATAACTGTAACCCTCTTAGCATGAATAGCACAGAGATTAGTATCCTCAAACAGCCCAACAAGATACGCCTCTGCAGCTTCCTGAAGGGCAGCCACGGCTGAGCTTTGGAATCTCAAATCAGTCTTAAAATCTTGAGCGATTTCGCGGACAACCTTTGGAATGGCAATTTCCGAGTCAGAAGCTCAGTGGATTTCTGGTACTTGCTGATAAGTGCAATTTTGCACTTGTCTTGAGGCATTAGTTTATCATTTGTTTTCGTCGACTTTTCACTTAATTTTATTTGTTTTTATTTATTTTAAGATTCAACCAGATTTTGACGTAAATGAAGAGAAAGGAGGGAAAAAGGATGAATTCTACTGGCTTTTGGAAATTATGGACCAATGTTGAAGAAGAAACGAAGTGGAATGATAGTTGTGTAATTAATAATTGAAAAAAAAAAGAAAAAGAAAAAATAAAATAAAATAAAATTGCCAAACGTGGACGTCAAGGCAAAGGCCCAAATTCATCAATTATCAAATTCATCAATTATCAATTAAAAAGGGAAAAGGCCGTGACTCGGGGGGGGGGGGGGGGGCGCAAATTACGGAGCCGGAAGAAGTGGTCGTGCATGGGCCGAGGCGTGTACGTGGTCGAGGAAAAGAAACGACGTGAAATTTTTTGTGAATTCGTCTCTTTCAGGTTTTGAATTTCAATCTTTAATGTTGTATTCTCTTTCTTAACATATTAAACTAATTATTTTGTGTTAGCGTTAATGATGAAATCTTATTTTTCATGATTAATTTGTAGTATTCATTCTTACTATTGTTCTTGTTTATTGGGTTGATTGTTTATTATTCCCTTATTCCAATTTGATATCTGATCACCATTATATTGAATTTTGTGATTCATACTGTTTTTGAGAGATTCTTCTTGAATTTTGCACATGGTGGTGAACTACAAAGGGTTCTATAATAGCTAGAGATACTATTATACTCTATGAAATCGTTACATAATAATCAAAGAGAATGAATGCATTCCTTATGTTCGAATGTTAATTAGAGATAATTGGCCTCGCATACAGGTATAGATTTAAATGACCATCGAGAGAGGTTTTCGAGTAAATTAGGATTATTGATATTCAACCCTAGACAAGAATGTGTGAGGGCGAGTGCTGAGGATTGATTGTGGAAACGGTGGTAGATTTGGTATCCTAGTACTTTTGTGTAGTCATATTTATGAATAATTTTATTTATTTTATCATCTAGTTTTTATTTTTCCTTTAAAATTACTTATTAAATATTATTGTGTGTTTTATTTAAAGTTGAGATCAATCGAAGTGAAATTTAGTAGATTCAGTTCTCGTGGGTTCGATACTCTATTCACTACTATATTACTTGTTAACGATTTGTCCACTTACGGGATTAAATCGACAACAATTTTTTGACGCCGTTGCCGAGGACTGAATTTTCTGCTTTTTTTTGCTTTAGTTGATTTTAGCTTAATTGTTTTTATTTTTCTTTCCCTTATATATATATATATATATATTACAGTTGATGCACTTCTTTTTCTTTATTTTATTGCTATCAGAGAACAAAGAGTAAGTATGAGATCAACAAAATGGCATAGTATCAAGAGTTTGGAGACATCGACGAGGAAGATAACCCTCTAGCTAAATTCCTCAATGAGCAAAATACTAAAATGTATGAATGTTTAGAACTTGCTGGAGTCTATGAGCGCCGCATGCCCAATGTTATCAGCATTCCCCGTTGAAGCGGAATAGATACATCCGGCTTGGAAGGTACATTCAGTGTATTAATAGTTCACTTACTCATATCAATGGGAACCACCGTTGGAGGAGCTTAAGAAATTCTTTGAACTTATGTTTGAGTACCTTGAGTTTGCTGAAAGTGAGGTGAAGAAATGGGCTCAAGAAAGCCATGAAGTAATTGAATTAACCCGTGCCACGGTGGAGGAGATAGAGAGAAACAATGAATCATTTGTGAAAAAATTTCAAGATGAGGGAGAGAACGAGATTTCAGTTAACCAAAACAAAGAGGATGACATGAACAATACAATTGAAGTCATCAACGAGTCTCCTTACAAATTTGATAGTTCAATTAATTTCGTCATTGGATCTGACGAGTTGGTTGAAGTGTACATAAATTCGAGTCGGATGATCAAATCAAGTCATATGACTTTGAGAAGGGCAACATCAAAACTTGGAGCTTAATCATAAAAACAATCAAAGGAAACATTGGCATGTTCGACAAGTTGTCTAGAGCGTCATTTAAAGTTCCTTGATGTGGATAGCTAAATAGTCAAGCTAATGACTATAAATAAGCCTTTAATGGGAGGCAATACATTCTCTATCCCTTTTCTTTTCTTTGTTTTTAATTTTTGCATTGCATTTAAGTTCTAGGAATGCATTAGTTTTAGGCATATTTAATTTCTACTTTTACATTGATCAATTTTTGTTATATCATTCAGATCGGAACATATATTTCTTAGCCTCACTTAAAGACTCATAATTTTCATTGCATTCATTTTAAACATGGGTAGTTTGTTTATCAATATAAGAAAAAGGGACGAACCGCACCTGAACGCGGCATGCAAACCGCACCCGAGCTGGACCTATAGCTCTCTGCAGCCCACGGCAAACCGCGGCCTACTATTCCTCCCAGACTGCAGCAAATTCGGCCACCCATCGTCTAGCTCAAACGACCTCTGTTTGACCTGAAATTTTGTGGAGAGCTAGATCAATATGTTTAATTTCTTTTGTAAAAAGATAGCTCGGGTAAAGTTCAAAATGTTGGCACGTTACTCGAACTTGAATCAAGCTGTGGCAGTTTCATCCCCTGTTTTATACCAATTACGGCTCCTCCTCGTCCAGCACAAATTAGCTCCGATTGACTTGAAATTTAATGTAGAGCTAGATCAATATTATTACTTTCATATGCCAAAATATCACTCGAGAAAACTTCAAGACTTCCTCATGTTTTCTTTGGTAGAAAATGCTTGTTTAGTTTGTCTAAAATATTTCATGTTTTGCATCTTTTATAAAAGTTGGTTGTGTAGATTGAATTTTTTTCATATCTTAAGCATGAATCACTTATTTAGTCTTCTTTACTTGTAATGAAGCATGTTTGGGCTCAAGAGGTACAACACCAATTGAGAGGAAATCCACATACCAGAGGAAGTTGAAAGTTTCCAAGGCATGCAAGGGAAAAACATAACAAGTCCTATCTTCTTTTCTCGAATTTTTCAATCTCCACACAAAGAGTATCTTAACGCTATCTTGTTTATTCTTGTTTAATACATTGAGAACAATGTATAATTTGAGTGTGGGGGTAGGATGCTCAAAATTTTGGTTGCTTAATTTTCCAGAATCGGGTTTATAAGTGTAAATTTTATTGCTTTAAAAAAATATTAAAAATAAAAAAAATAAAAAGTCAAAAAAAAATTGTTGTTCTTTTGATTGTCTTGCTGACTGGTGTGATTGAATATCTTTTATCTCATATTGTCCACCATTTAGAATAGAGCATTGCTATATGATCTTATTGGTTAAAATTGCTTATCCATGTGAGACACATTCTTTATTTGGTATAAGTTACTATAATTTATACTTTGGTTGAGTGAACGATTTAGATATTAGTCAAAGTGGTGAATTAGTATACCTTACCCTTTTGTTGTTCTTAGTTGTAATACCTATTTAAGTCCAAGTTTGGGGAAGGTTGTGCCTTGGAGATACTAGCAAGGTTGGTGTGGATTCCGTGTATGTTGAAAAATTTGTGTGGAGTGTTTTCGACTAATCAATAGAAACTAGGCAATGACCAGATACTGGTGATCTCATCCCTATTTTAAGTCTTGCATATATTAGGTTTGAAAAAAAAAAAAACAGAAAAAAAGATGCCTTCGTTGTTTCTTTACTACTCTTCGAAGTCTGTGTGATTCGAGCAATTAAGTCTTTAGATTCTTTTAAACGTGGTGCCCTGGATCAACTAAACCAGGAGTCATCGACCCAAAGCTCGCTATAAGGGTCATATAGAAAGCCCAGTGAAGAGATAGATTGCACATAAGACATAAGAAGCTATTGAGAAAAAATGGGAAAAAAAAGAAAGAAATCTTCTAGGAAAAAATTGAGAAAAAAATGGAGAAAGAGGAATGATATGAAAAAAAGAAGGAAGAAGAATGAAGTGGGAGAATAGTAAAGGCAAGACTGAATTTTAAATTTTGTAGATGTAAATGGCTAGTAGGTTTGATTGCCTGGTGGATGTTGGGAAAGTCAGGGCGGTCCAAAAAAATTGGGAGAATCTTCATTGACTAAACTAGTATTTTTATGGTAAGATCTAACCCAATTTAGTACTTTGTTGAGATATGTAAGATTTAAAACCTAAGAGCATACCCTCATGAAAAAAAAGGGAAGTGAGAAAAAGAATGGGGAAAAAGTTTGAAGGATGTGTGTCTCTTACGAGAGGGTGATGTCATATTTGACTACTGTGATTTGAGATACCCAACTGAAGATGTATGATAGTAGTATTGACTGTGCACATTCATTGGTCAAATAATGGACAAGTTTTCTTTTGATGGTAATGTTCTATTACAGGTAGTGGATGATATGAGTTGGAAAGTTGGCAAGATTGTTTTTAACGTATTATTTTTCTTCTTTTTGTCTTTAATTGTTGGGTTATAATTTTTATTGTTCGAGAACGAACAACGGTTCAAATTTGGGGGAATTTGATAAGTGTAATTTTGCACTTGTCTTGAGTCATTAACACTAGACTTTTATCATTTGTTTTCGTCGACTTTCTATTTAATTTTATTTGTTTTTATTTATTTTAAGATTGAACTCGATTTTGACGCAAATGAAGAAAAAGGAGGGAAAAAAGATCAATTCTACTAACTTTTGGAAATTACGGACCAAAGTTGAAGAAGAAACGAAGTAGAATGATGGTTGTTTAATTAATAATTGAAAAAATAAAATAAAATAAAATAAAATAAAATAAAATAAAATTGCCAAACGTGAACGTCAAGGCAAAAGGCCCAAATTCATCAATTATGAATTAAAAAGGGCAAAAACCGTGACTCCCGCGGGGGCGGGGGGGGGGGGGGCGTAGGAAGAAGCAGGAAGAAGTGGTCGTGCGAGGGCCGAGACGGGTATGTGGTCGAGGAAAAGAAACGATGTGAAATTTTTCGTGAATTTGTCTCCTTCAAGTTTTGAATTTCAATTTTTAATGTTGTATCTTTTTTTTAATATATTAGACTAATTATTTTGTGCTAAGGCTAATGATGAAACCTGTTTTCATGATTAATTTATAATATTCATTTTTACTATTATTCTTGTTTATTGGGTTGATTGTTCATTATTCCCTTATTTCAATTTGATGTTTGATCACCATTAGATTGTGTTTTATGATTCATGCTGTTTTCGAGAGATTCTTCGTGAATTTTATACATAGTAGTAAACAACATAAGGTCCTATAATAATTAGAGATACTATTATACTCTATGAAATTGTTACATAATAATTAAAGTGAATGAATGCATACCTTATATTCGAAGGTTAATTAGAGATAATTAGTCTCGCATATAGGTATAGATTTGAATGACTATCAAGAGAGACTTTTGAGTAAATTAAAATTGTTGATTTTCAAATCTAGACAAGAATATGTGAGAGCGAGTGCTGAGGATTGATTGTGAAAATGATGGTAGATTCAGAAATCTTAATACTTTTGTGTAGTCATATTTATAAATAATTTTATTTGTTTTATTATCTCGCTTTTTATTTTCTTTTAAAATTACTTATCAAATATTATTGTGTGTTTTTATTTAAAATTGAGATCAGTCAAAGTGAAATTTAATAGATTCAGTCCTCATGAGTTTAACACTCTATTTATTACTATATTACTTGTTAATGACCCGTCTACTTGTAAGATTAAACCGACAACACTTGCGGATCTCACGAAGAGCTACCATCCCAGGGCAGAAACGGTGGGTCTTCTTAACTCCGCCAGTTGCCGGAGCAGATTTCCTGGCCGCCTTGGTGGCTAGCTGCTTTCTTGGGGCCTTACCTCCGGTGGATTTGCGAGCTGTTTGTTTTGTGCGAGCCATTAGGGTTTCTGAGGAAGATCTGGAAACAAAAACTTAAAAATTGAAAATGGAATTTATCGGGCGAAAATTTTTGATGGAGATGATATTGGGGAATTTCGGGTGTATATTTATATGACGATGATGATGGAGATATAAACATTATAGCGGGATCTGAGGTGATCTGCACCGTTGAGTATCTTCTGGGATATGGGGCTAATCGACGGTTGTAGTTGCTCCTAATGTTATTGGTGCTGATTGATGACGTGGTGGATTTGGTACTGGGAAGAGAAATGATCCGGGCCGTTGATTAATTACTTATGGACGACTAGAAAACAGAAGGTGCAAATTGATGACTTGGTATCTCAGTGTCATTTGTTGATCCTTTTTTTTAAATGAAGTAATTAAAATAAGTAATTGTCTCTCTTGTTAATGGATTTCAATTGTCAGGCATGCAAGACTCATGTCCACCTTAGTGCCAATGGGATTTGTCAATTAATTATCAATCTTTTCCCCCACTTATTATCAACCTAACGATCCCTACATTTGTTGTATTGTATGAACTCTTTAATTAAGTGCTCAAAAATAGCTTGAATCTAATATCTTTCTTTGTCCTCAACTTCTCATCAAATGCAATTCTCCATTTTTAAAGTGCCTAGATATCTTCCTATGTACGAAACACATAAATTTTGGTTTGTTGCCTTGTGGTGTCAATTTAAATAGGGCTTCAGGCCTTCGACTAAATGTCCATGAACAAATTGTCCCACTCCCACCAATTGATCCCTACGTTGGAAAAGCGGAAATTGCGTTAACTGTAATAGATTGATTATTAGATAATCTCCATGGTATAGCATGGATTGCTTTATACGTGAAGAAGGAAAATAGAAATCGATAGATTTTATTTTATTTTTTTATTTTTTATATACAAAGGGGGAGATAGGGGATGAGAGGGAAATCAGGGAGGGGCAGGTGTGATTTGGACACAATTAAATATTATTTGGTTTATTTTGTAAAATGAGGAGAAAATAGATTGGAGATATATAATTGATTGAATAGTCGACTTCTAACTAGTTTTTATTGCCATATAAGCGAATAATAGTAGCACCAATGTTGTTAGCGTTGACTTAAGTGACAATATATGTGTCATTAAATGATAAATTGAGTAAAAAAAGCATGTATATGTAGTCCTAATCTAACAATATATATATATATTTGCGTGTATTGGAACACGTCACAAATAATGCTAAGTAACATTAATGTTGTTGGCATTAACTTAAGTGACAATACACCAAATATGTGGTGTGCATTAGAGCACATCACATGAAAAACCACAACTATGTGATGTACATCAAGTGTGTCTTAATGCACTTCACATGACTGTATGGCACCGTACGGTGGCGTATACCTAGTATTAGATCATTTTTTTGTACATACAACATACTTAGTTTAACTTATTATTTAATTAATGTTACATGAACTAATGTTGAGTATCAATTTTGCTATACACTACCTCCGTCCCAAAAATATAGTATATTTTCTTTTTTTTTAAAGTAATTGAAATATTAGTTCTTTTATATGCCTTTATTTAATGTGCAAAATTGTAAAAAAAAAATATTAAAATAGAATAATTAATAAATTAAAGGGTATAATAGAGAAATAATGTTAAAGTTTTCTTTTTCAATACTATTAAATAGACTTTTCTTAATTTATGTGGAAAAAAATAAAACTATCTTTTTGAGACTGTTTAATATAATATTATTACTCTCTATATTGGCTTTCGAAGTTGTAGACTTTGAGTTATTTTTTTCCCCCTCTCAGAGGTCCAAAAAACATTGTAAAGCTTGAGAGGGCTACATTTCATACAACTGTGTTAAAAAGGTTTTGGCTTTTTGTGGGGGGGGGGGGGGGTTTGAAAACAGGATCAAATTGATACAAGAGGAGTAAAATAAAATTCCACATCCGGGGGTCGAACCGGAATTCAGATAAGTTGAATTGCCAAAGTGCTACTGCAGATTTTTCGTTGAAGAACTACAGCAAAAGCATTTTAGTCATTGCCATTCAACTTTCTCCTTCTCCTCCCTTTTTTTTTTTTCTAAGTGCTAGATGTTTTCCATTTTCGAAGAAAGCACGCATGGAAAAATCGTCCATTGATGTGTATATTTCAATTATTTTTTCTGCAGAGCTTGATTACATGATCATATGTATTTTTATAGGGTGTGATTATCTACTACTTACCCTTTTGGTTTGTAGATTAACAGCAAATTGCAATCATTAGTTTTCTCGAAATTGAAAGGGACAATGTTGTTGTCGAGCATGCTATTTACAAAGTTGACAAAGGTAGAGATTTTTTTTTCCCCTTCTTCTCAAGGTGGGTTGTCTTGCGCCAAAGTAGATGAGGAAGGTCATTAAATGTTCAGTGGCCCATGTGGTTCTTGATTTATATGCACTTATTATATGTGCCTTGATATTACTGTGGTGTGTTTGATTGTGGCTATTTGAATTAATAATGCAGCTGTAGAAACAATTGCCTTTTGATTTGTCAAGAATAAATGACACTGCTAACACTCTTTGAGTAGCCACATCCACCTGGTGATATTTTTAAATATCCTACTTTAACAATTGAAGATTGCTTCGTTTCTCTCTTTTATTTCTTTTTCTAATATGAATAAGGAGTACATTACTTAAACTGAAATGGTATACCCTTTTTAGATGTCTCAATGTCTGGACTAAATGAAGTGAAAGAGCATGGTAGAATCAATTTACAATTCCGAGTTCTTTAACAACATTCACTTTTTCTTATATAACAATATGGGTTTAGTTGTCATTCTGGGTTTTATTTTCTGATTTGCGTTTTTCTTGTTGCATGGTGCCTGATGCCTAAGATTATTTATGGAAGGAAATAATAGAGAACATGACTATAATTTGATTTGCTGGTAGTCTTGCTAATGTAGAGCCAGATGTGAAATTTGTTAAGAGGTAAAGATCAATTAATATATGAATTAATATTTATCATTTCATTTTTGCAATTCCTTTTCAGTCTTTGATCTGTTTGACGTTAAGTGCTATTTTTAAAGTTGGAATTCTGAGTGTAATAGCAGTTAAATATACTAGTTTTTCGCTTTTATTGAAATGAATCGAAGATTAGGCTGTTAAAAGTCCAGAGCTCTAAACTTATGTATTCTATTTTATTTGATTTGCTTCATTACCCGATTTCAAGTCAACTTATACAGGGCTCTATTCATGCACTGTTTTTCGATTCCCCTCTGTGTAAAATATTGAGTACTATATCTAGGGGCAGATCCAGAATTTTTAATGCCATGGGCTATTTAAAAAAAAAAAGAATAATTGACAAGGGTTTATGTAAATTTTTTAAAATTTTTCTATATAAAATTTCGAAATTTTTTCGGCCATAGATCCTTCCATGGCTATATCCTGCAATTGTTAGGCTGCAATCATGGGAAGGTTTACCGTCTCTACTTGCACATACCTGATAATGTGCATTCAGCGTGAAGTACTGTACTGCCGCTAAGATTCTGAATTCGCGAAGGTAGATGCAAAACATAATTGTATTTGCAAGGAAAAGCAGAATGTTAAAAAATCATATCATTTTATTGCTTTTAATTATTTACTAGTTTTTTTCACATGTGCGTTGTACAGAGTAAAGTTATAGTGTATATTCTTATTAAAATTGATGCAAGTGTGTTTTTTAAACATCATGTCATAAATAAAGTATAATGCACCAGTTGCATTTGTATAAAATTATGAATCAATATGCGAACATTACAAATCACTACTAGATATTTATTTATAGTGAAATGCTTGAGTATTGAGCATAAATTTAGTTGCATAACTGAGTCTATAATTCTAGGTCTTCTGCAAACACGTCGTGTAAGTTCACACGTCTAGCTTATCTAAAGTAGTAATAATTAGTAATCAAATGGTTGAATTGCAATCAACTATTACAACCATGAGTCTAGCATCTCACCTGCGCGTTGCACAGGAGACTAATTTAAGAAAAATAAATAATAATGAACAATAAAATATTGAACAGATACGTCTCATCGGATTTGTATAACAAATCAGTAAATATACAATTTTGATTTAGTATTTAACGCGTTAAATTAATGTTTTATTAATAATATATTAATAGTTACCTTCTTATGTATTTGAGTAATGCTTTACTATATTTTATTTTTAAATCATCTAACTTATTTAATATTATTAGTTAACAGTCTAATAATATGTATCAGGCATAACATATCCGTATTTGCTCAATACCCGTTCAGATAAGAATTTTCATACCTATAAAAAAGTACCCTTCTCATACTACTTTTAACCGAATAATACATTGTTTCCCCACATACCCTTTTCAAATTAGTAAATATGAATCGGCACAACAATGAAACCATTAAATTTGCCAAACAATTAAAATTTACTTTTAGACCTACAATAATTTTAACAAAAAGGTTTACCAAACACTAAACTAAGCCTAAATACATGTTTAATATTTTACGTTTATATCATCTAACTTATTTAATATTATTAATTAACGATCTAATAATACGTATCGAGTATATACATACACATATTAGTTCGATACACGTTCATATAAAAATTTTTATACCCATAAAAAAGTACTCTCTCAACATACTATTTTAACCTGATAATATCTAGTTTCCTTATATATTTTTTTAACTGGGTGATATTTCATTTTATTTTGTACAAATACCCGTAATATCACGTTTTTATTTTAGTTTAGCAAATAACAAATATAATCCTTAAAAAAGTAGCATTATTTTGTAATGATAACAGTTAGAAGCGTAATAATTATATTGATAAATAAAATATTAATATGAAAAAAATTCATCTAAAGTTGATATGTTAAAAGTTATGTCTGAAATTAATTATTTCTTTTTATTTTATATGTATTTGAATAAATTTCTAGTATTTTAGAATTATCTACAAATTTGGAATATACTATGATATAATTTCAATTTTTATAAATATTAAAAAATACAATTAATAATGTTGGAAATGTAAAAATTTAATATCATATATCCCTAATATACCACTTTATTTATTAATTATTCTATTTTAAATAATACTATTTTATCGATTATGCACATTAAATATGATTATAAAAGAAAATTAACATTTCAACTACTTTTTTAATAGGTGAGTGGACTATATTTTAAGGCAGCTGAAAAAGGAAAAGTGAACCAAGTTTATGGGACAGATGTAGTATAAAAATAATTAAATTTGTACATTTAATAATTATAAAAGTTTTGTAAGATAATATAATGAGTTTAATTCAGTTTTAGATTTTTTTATTAGTATGAATTTTTATTTTAGGTTTTATAATTTTATTTGCGGAAATCAAATAATTGATAATAATACATCTTTGGCTAGAGACTCTTCTCTTTAGTGTCAATTAATTGATTTACATAAACATATATGTGTTAAGAAATTATTATTACTTGAAGTAAATAGGATTAAAAATTTTAATGTCAACATAATAATATATTATATTTACATGTCTTTATATAACAAATATTGTAAAATGAATGAGAAGTAAATTGTCAAATTATTTATATAGACAAATGCACCTTATACGTTAAAGAAAGTAGTCTTTAATGTAAAACATATTTCAAACAAAAACACATAAATATCCAAACAAAAAATGATACTCTAGAAATAAGGAAGCTAATTGAAAACATATACATCAATCTTATAGTCCCAACTTAGGAAGAGACAAATTGTTCAGTTTCAACACTAACTTATTAAGGTTTTGATTTGAAGTTCCGCCTTCACTAACAGCTTCTTTAGCCAAAGCTTTGAATTTTACACAATTTGCCTTGATCTCCGTGACCCTTTTGCCTTCTTCTATGACTTGCTTTGTACATCCTAGAATCGCTTCTCTTTCGACAATGCCATTCTGATCCCGCTTCACCTTTATTTCCACGTTCCAAACATCCTCGATGAACTTGCTACTATTGTATACCTTGGAGGCCGACGAATGAATATGAAGTTTTTCAGATAGATGTCTTCACGTTTATTTTCTGTTATCATAAATGAAAATTCTGATATATCTAATTCCCTCATGTATATAATATGAGAGCTTTAAGTAAAAGTCAAATTCGTTTGGATGATGTTTTGTGATCCCAACAAATCTAATTCTATGTGTAACTGTATTAAGTTAGTGTGTTATCTAAGATAATTAAGGTTTTAAATAATAATTGTAATTATTTTTTTATTTTGTCTTTATAATTTTTTTCCCAAAGATAGGCTACCTATTTCTGGAAATAAAAGTGTATTTATACTATTTATTTATTTTGTAGTGCTTTACTGGGAGTGTAGGCCATTTTTGGCCATTATCCCTAAAGCTCCCAAAGTTTTTTTACTCAGTGCCATTCTACCTTTTTCTTTTTTTTTTTAAGTGTAGTGTAATATTTCTATTCAATGAGTGGCAATGAATTGTGAGGTTGATATACCCCAGTTTAGCTAAAGATAATAATTGGAGTTGTGCAATTTGAATAAACAAATTTGAATAAAAACACATACAAAAAATGTAACAAAACTAGATATGTCAATAAGGCAAGTTCAGGGTGGGTACCCGTACTTGAATCAATCGGGTATGGGAGCGGGGAGAGGTTCAGGGCGGGTACGAGAAAAATACTCGTTACCCGCCTTGTTAAGAAAATCTTTAAAAAATTAAAAATAAATTAGAAACAACATTAAAAAAATCATCCACTTTTAGAAAAAAATCAAAAAACCATCCAAATTAGAGACTAGTGTATATATTAGTTTGTGTTGTCTTGATTTTATTTTTTATTATAAGGAAATTCAAATTTTGACTTAGTATTGGATTAGCTAAAAAAATTAACAAAAAAATCAGTGGCTAAGATGGCGATGCCTTGTTGATTTAAGGCCAGAACTCAAGTAACGACCCCTCACTACTCCTTTTATATCAAATTTTTTGTTTATAATTCAAAAAAAAATTCTTATCGGGTATTGGGTTCGGGGGCGGGTCGTGGCGGCCACGACCCGTCCCCGACCCGATAAGAATTCGGGCGCGAGATTCTTGACCCTGTACCTGACCCAATACTTAGCGGGGTGGGTATCACCCTCCCCATTTGGGGCCGGTACACGCGTGTATTGGGTTTTGAGTTTGGAATTGTCATTCCTAAACAAAACTAACATATAGCACAATTCTATTTTTCAACACATTACATCACTTTACTTTTACATCAATACTTATCACATAACCCACATGTCAATTTTGTCACTTTTTTTGTCCTTCTTTTTGTCCAATTAGAATTTTCTTAATAATTGTTTTCAGTGAGTAGCTACGTTTGAATTCTTTAATTGACTTGTTTTTAAGAGCTTTTATGTGTTAGATTTATAGAAAAATATGCGGTAAGAATATAGCGAATGATTATTGAGAAGTATGAAAATATTTTATTTTTATTTTTTTAAATAAAGAGGGGGGATAGAAGAGTTGAAGGTAAATAAGAAAGGGATATGTATTATTCGAATTCCGGATATTTCACTAGAAACGTGAGCATCTAATCATTATCGCACTTGTTCGAATAACTGAAATTTCCTATCTTAAATACACTTACTATTTTTAAGCATATACATATATATTTATTCTTTTATCGCCATGTGACAATGATAACCACGGGAGGTGCTTTAATCCAATGCATCCATAATAATGTTTCTAATTCCATTAACCCGTGAACGCGTGGTCGGTTATCCCTCAATTTTGGTAACTACATCACGTTTCCGGAAGATGGCACCCACTAATAATAATTTAAAAATAATGTCACAATTAGCGAACGATGACCAGATGCAAAAGCAATTTGATAGACGTTCCAACATGGAATATGCCTAAACCAATTTTTAACCAATTAATTAAATAGTGACACGTACCCACAGTAAACATGACGTGGATTCATACGTCACACGAGTTGACGTTATATCCCCACCATCCCAAAAATCTCCATTATAAATCCCACCACCGCCCCACTCTTCAACTCCCCCTTCTTCCTCTCCTTCCCCCACCCCCACTCTACCCCCACGATGCAACAAGCACTTCCATACACAAACTGGCTTCCCGCCACAACCTCCAACGGTGACGCCACCACCTCCGGCGTGGAGGTGAAGAAACTGGTGGCGGAGAATGCTGTTGTTGTGTTTGCTAGACGTGGGTGCTGTATGTGCCATGTGGTGAAGCTTCTGCTACATGGGCACGGAGTGAATCCCACCATTTTTGACGTTGACGAGATCGGAACGAAGATGCCGTTACCGGAGAATTGTTACACGACGCTCTTCCGATCTCAAGATTGTTGGTACTACGGATCACGAAGGAAGCGCGGATAGCCGGCCGCAGTTCCCGGCGGTTTTTGTCGGCGGAAAATTGTTTGGAGGGCTAGAAGAAGTCATGGCAGCTCATATTTCCGGTGAATTGGTGCCTGTGCTGAGAAAAGCCAGAGCTCTTTGGCTTTGACTGACTCGTGAATCCATCATCGCTCAAGAATTTCTGATATTAAAGGGTTGCTGTAACTTTTGAAATTAAACAATTAATCATAAACTTTTTGGGTAGATTCTGTAACATATTAGAGACTCCCTCCCTCTGAGTTTCCTCCTCGTGCTTTTGTTACTCCGATGAGTTTCTTGACTTTTTCCTTAAGAGAGAGAATTTGCAGCTCGCCCCTGTGCTGAATTCTTGAAGCTCTACTGTAGAAGTAATGGGAATGGTTATCCTGCAAATTTCCTTCCTACTTCTTGACTCCAGCTATAGATTAATGTTGATATTGACATGATTAAGAAATAATTCGGATTAAGGAAAATCACTGTTAAGGTACAATTTGAGCGACCAACGTTGTTAATTAACCTTACGGCATCAATCCATATTTGAACTGGTCATGTATAAGACTCAAAGTCTTGGTATTAACGAATTAATTAATTGAAGCTAGCCAGCACTTTTGATTTTAGTAGGGAGGAAACTCATGAGATAAATAAATAACTATACAAGGAAGGTAATTAGGTCATGTTGTAATAAGTAGTTTATTTTATTTTATTTTTTGACGGATGTAATTAATAAGTATCTTAAATTATAAATTCCCAGCTGAAGGGGGAATATTTTATTGACCAACAGGCATTCAATTTTTATTGTAGTTAAAGGATGGTATTAGCTCAAGACTAGTACAACCTAAAGAGTATTAATTAATTAATTAATTTGAGGAAGATTAAATTTATTAGCGTTACCACTCAACAGATCCTATCTCTATAGACACTTGTCACCGATATCTATGGGAAAACTTCAATGGCCAAATAATTTTGATGTCTAATATTTCACACCCTGATGTGTACGTCTTGTGCCCAACTTTCCCCATGATCAACATCCATGGTTGACAAAATTTGGCCACTCTAGGCTGAACAGAGCCTAATTGCCAGGAAGGCGTTTAAAATTTGTACGCACTTTCCTAAGTATGTTTAATTAATTAAATCAATACATTAATAAAGAGCTATCTTTGACCAAAAAAATTTTCCCTTCCACTAACTAATATTATTGATTTATAATTAAGCACTTGAGTTTGGCAATCAAACAATGGTTTTGGATCCATTGGCAACTAGTAATAATAATCGGTATAATATGTTCAGTTTTTGTTGCGTAGAAAAAAATTCAATATATGTAATTGATGATGATTGTTAGATGAAATCAAATGGCTTTATCTAACTTTAAGAATGATAATGGGAAACAAAATCTGGTTTTAGTAATAAAACTAGAGTGTGGGTTGTAGGGAGTTATTTTGGAGGGATTTTGAGCCCGCAGCAATACGAGAATTGGTTTTGAGAATTAATAACCCACAATTTGGTTCCGTTATGAAATTAGAATTTATTACAATAATACCTAGGGTGTTTTTAATTGCCATAATTTTTCATAGAAAATACTATATTTTCACCTAAATTTCCACTTTTATACTGTTTAATTGGTTTTTTCTATGGAAAATATTTTTCCACTCTTGATCATGTGACCATATTTTCTAGGGAAACAAGAAAAATATTTTCCTTGGGAGACCTAGATAATTGGTTTTCTAGGGAATTGAAATTTCATATTTCTTAAATTATTGAATTATTTTTTAACTTAAAAAATTTGTAAAACACATGAATTGAGAATTTCTCTCTCTCTCTCTCTCTCTCTCTCTAAAGATTTTATGTTATATGACATTTCCTGTCAATGTTAACGAATATAAGACTTTATGATCATTTCAAAATGTCTAATTATGGATCGTTATTGGGGGTTTATAACTTTGTTTTATTTTCATATTCATGCACCAATCACTTACTAAATTTCATACAATTTCTTTTTTGGTATAAACTTTTACTTATTAAGTACAATACTTGGATAGTTGATGACCTCAAAATTATTCACTGAATCATGAGTGGTAAACCGTCTCTTTATAAAGTCTCACTCTATATACCCTATATTCATAACCAACCTTAAACATTCTCATTATATCACTATTGTCCATGAAAAAAATCATTCAAGATGAAAGCTTGATTAGTTTTGTACTTGTTCATTAGTTATCTTTTTTTTATTCTTTGTGATTTGATTTTATCTCAAATATAAACATATATTCAGCTTAAAATTAAAGCTCGTGTAACTTTGACAAATAACTAGAATTGGTAAATAAAAAATACATGGAAAAAAGGTAGAATTTATATAAAAAACTTGATAATTTCTATAAACAATAATGAAGGTCAAATAAAAAATTTGAAAAAAAAAAGAATGTTTTCATGGAAAATAATAGCTATCAAACACTGAAAAATGAAAAATAACAACTATTTCTAGGTGGAAGCTAATAAAAAAACGTGTAATTGACATTTTCTATGAAAACTAATTCTAAAACATTTAATTACCTAGAATTTATTTTCTTTTCTTACATTTTCTATATTTGTAATCATACAGTAATGTTTTTTGTATTTTCACAAGACATAAGTTCACACACACACACCCCCCAATTAGTAGTATTATAATTGGCTGCCACATGAATTATATTTTAAATTGGTGGTGACGTCATCGTGACATGGGATAAATTGCCTTTCTCAAGTCAACTATAAACTGTCTTTCCATGGAGCACTCGCATCATCATGAATTATATGATAATGATGATGATAATGCTGCTGGTTGACCATTCAATGTGTGCAAATGTGGCATTCACTACAATGAAAACATTGCCATGTACCAACCCCATAAATTCCGTCATCTTGACTCCTTCCTTATCTGTTATGCACCACCAAAAGACTTCAAATTTAGCTTATCATCACTAATTTTGATTATGGCGAACACATTTTTACTTTTTATTATCGAGACATTAACTACTTTTGAATGACGAAAAACGAAGTAAAAAAGTGTAAGCTGCCATATATTTTTCACAAAATACTGACATGCTTTTATTAACCTATCTTATCTCACACACGAAACATTTTGATTGTTACAAACAGTGATAAAATTATGTTTGTTTTGAGTTTGTTTACGTTGTTATTTGAGGCCATTAAGATGTTGTCATTAATTCAATCAGTAATGATTATTATATGTAACATATAAGATAAAACCTTGTAAAAATCAATGAGTAATGATAACATAAAATATTAACCGTCTAAAAAAATGATAACATAAGATATTAACAATTCGATATATCATTTAAGTTAACATGAAATATGTGAGAATACATTAATAATACAACAAAACTGGCAAAGTAGTACAACTGAAATATGAAATCACCCATCAATAATATCACGAGGGTGATCTCATGAGTGTTTTCATGAAGGAAAGTAGAGGTTATAAAGCTATCAGCAACAGATGGATAGAGAAAGAAAATTAGAGTCAGTGGATTCAAACCAATCCGTTAGAAAAGGTTAATTTCAGATATGGTTCTTAACATTTCCACTTTCTATTAGTTGAGTCCCTACCTTTCTTCCAACAGCGCAGGTCCTCAACCTTTCATAAATTTACTTATAAGCCTTCTTATGGCATTTTTTCACTTACTTTTTAGATAAAAAAATCTAAAAAATAGTAAAAATAAAAAAGAAAATAAATTTTTTCCGACCTACCTACCTAGCAACCCATTCCATATTCCTAACTTGACTGTAAATGACAAATACATGCAATATTTTCCTTTTTTTTTGGGAAGTCTTCTGTTTTCCCATTATTTTTATAGCAGTGGGAGCAACAAGTAGCAAAATGTAGGTATCTTTTTTTGCTGCAAAAAATGACTACCATAATTTGTCATTTATAACTAAATTAGGGGTGAAGTCCGTAACTAGATAGGTAGGGTGGAAAAAAATTATTTTCTTTTTTCATTTTTTTATTGGGTAGGTTTCACAAAAGGTCCCCAACCTTTGGAAAGATATCAATTTTGTCCATATTCTTTTTTTTTCAACCCATAGAGTCCCCAACCTTTCGAAAACTAGCATGAAAGGTCTCCTTCACACACTATCCCTGCCATTACAGCTAACACTTTCGTTACTTCAGCTTTTGTTCGTAATTTATTCCCAAAAAATTGAAAGTGCTAGCAGTGGTAACGACTGAGTCAGTGGGTGAAAGAGATCAAAATTTATTTCTTATTATTGAAGCAGCCTTTTACTTCCCTCGCCCCCTTTTAAATTTGCTTGTTCTATTTTCTTTTTCTTATCTAAAGTTAAGGTTAAAAGTGTCATTTTCCATGGACTTAACAGTGAAATTGGATGGAAATGTTAAGCGGGACCTTTCGTGCTAATTTTCAAAAGGTTGGGGACTACACGAGCTTTAAAAAAAGAATAGAGACAAAATTGATACATTGTACAAAGATGGAGGACCTTTTGTGAAATTTACCCCTAAATTAAATATAAAAATAAACTGTCAATTGAACTCTTTTTCTTTTCAAGAGAGAGATAGTTGATAGGTAGGTATGGTTCAAACCCTAAATCTCATGCTCGAAACGCGAGAACTTAACTACTGCAATACTTATTTGAACCACAACAGTTGATTGAACTCTAAATGCAAAGAAGAATTTCTAAATATTTTGTAAGAATGTGTCTTTCAGAATCGGAAGACAAAACAAACCACCACACACCCCAACAAAAAGAAAAAGTAGTGGGGCCCAAAATATTGTAGGATCATTAATTAAAAGAAAGAAAAGTTGAATAGCACCAGTCTATATGAGTCTATGTGTGTCAATATATGTAATATTAAATGATAAATAAATATAATTAAAAATATGCATATGTTACTCACTTGATTTTGAATTATTATCATTTAATTTAATGTCGTGTTGAATATCATTTGTGTTACATAACATTACTCTTAAAAAAGAGGCAAATTGACATATGGTCCCCAACATTTGCTCATTGTGTCAATTGAGTCTTCAACTTTTTTTTTCCAAATGCCTTGAGCCCTCAACCTTTTATGAATCAACACACAAGGTCTCTAATTCTATAAAATTGACAATTATACTCTTACTCTTTTTCTTCAATAACTCTTACTTTCTAAATAAAAGCAAAAGGAATTAAAAATAATAAAAAAGGAATTTTTTTTTTCTAGTTACCCACCCCATCCCTAATTCAGTCGTAAATGGTAAATTTAGGTAGTTATTTTTAGTTAAAAAAAAGACTCACATTTTGCTTCTTATTCTTCCCACTACTGTTAGAAATTATAAGAAAAATGAGTGTTTCTTCAAAAACAGAAATATGTTGAAGGTATTTGTCATTTTCAGTTAGGTTAAGAATATGGACAAAATTGGTAGCCAGTTAGGTAAGTGAGAAAAAATTATTTTTATTTTTTATTATTTTACTATTTTTTTAGATTTTTTTTGGTTTTTATCTAAAAATAAGCGAAAAAAGTCATAAGGGACCTTACAAGTAAATTTATAAAAGGTTGAAAACCTAAACTATTGAAACAAAATTGTTAGAGATCCAACTGATGAAAACGTAAAGGTTGGGAACCATATGTGAAATTAACCCTAAAAAATTCAAAGTATCTAAAATCAAAGTAAATTTATGAAAGGTTAAGGACTTATAGTATTGAAAGAAAAAGATTAGAGACCTAACTAATAGAAAGTGTAAATGTCGGGGACTATATGTGAAATTAACCCTCAAAAAATTCGAAGTATCTAAAACACTATTTGGGCTGGGTGAAAAACCCATTTAAGCCCACATGTAATATTTGGTTCATCAACCAAATTGGATACAAGTTCCTGTAAAGCCTAGACTCGTCTAAAGCACATCAAGTCTTACATGTAGCATTAAAACCCATTTGCAGCATGATACAAGTATTTAAACACCCTTAATATACACTTACTTCATGTGCATTCAAGAAATCTTACATTTGTTTTTCAATATTTGGTAAGGTAGACTTGACATCATTCATTCTACAACAATACTAAGAAAAGAAAAATTAAGCAAAGAATCTTGTTTATTGTACAATAAGATATTAGTATGGCTAGTCATGGTACGGAGAGATTAAAATTATCATATAGTTATATGATCAATCAAGACATAGACGAAGCAAAGAAATCATATCCATCTGATGACCCAAACGGAACATCGGCAACCATAGAAGCATAAAGGTCCTTATCCAAATGGTTCTTGGATCCATTAAACAAATTAGGGCTCCCAACATCATCACATGAACTTGAAAGAGAAGAATTAAATGTATGAAAAATTTCATGCACCTTATTCAACTCTTGCTTTAACCTTTGGACCTCCTCTCGTAGCCTTCCATTATCTGCCATTACACTGTCAAGTCTCGACTTTAAGGCCTTGTGATTGGCTTCTAGGCATTGATTCTTGTTACGGGCTCGTCTGTTTTGATACCATATTGCAACTCGGGTCGAGGGTAGCCCGAGTTGTTGTGCAAGTTGGAACTTGCTGTCAGGATCGAGCTTGTTGTTCAAGTTGAAACTAGCCTCGAATAGCCTCCCTTGCTCTTGAGTGAGCCTTTTCTTGTGTTTGAGTTGGTGCTTTTGTGTATGAGATTGGAAGTAATCCATAAAAGTTGTTAACATATCCCAATTGAATGCCAAAATTCTGCAGCTAATAGATTTCAAGGATCACTGAGTTCATATATTAATAAGATATGGGAGAACATTTATTTTGATAAGAAATATTTGGTATCATGTCCTTGTCTCGCATTACGAGCCGTTTTCAAGTGGGTATGGCCTACTATTGACAATCTCTCTTTTAAGTTATTATTATATTATATTTGAAATTGGTTGACGTGCCTCAACTTTTCATAAATTCACATGAAAAATTATTTTTTACAGATTTTGTCAATATTACCATTAAATTTTCAATAAAATTACCATTATATCCTAAACTTTTTAATTTTAAAAAAATGTTTAAAAATATCAAAAATAATAAATTTTTTAATTTGAAAAAAAAAAAGAAAACACTCAACCGACCCATCCGTTCCCCCCAACAATGATTTCCGAAAATGGTAGCATTCCGACAACTAAAAATATTAGGGACTTAGTCGATACTAAACCCAAATGTTAGGGACGAAATGTGAAATTAACCCTAACACGAATGTGTTTATAGTAAACAAGAGATGAAACCTGAATATGAGCAAGTTCGTGATCTTGCTACAAATCTTGCAGTTTTAGGCAGTAACGTTTATATAAGTTATCGTTTCAACTGACTCATAAATGTTTGTTGACAATATAAGGAATTAATAGATGGATACCAAAACGGTTGATTAATAAAATATATAAGTAGTTGATTAATAAAATCATGTACTGCTTATCCAAGTTCGTTGCATGGCAATAATTACAAGAACGTGTCGGGGGAGGTGGGATGCATCGTCCCCACTTACGGGTTTTGATTAGCTTCATGGCTTGAATTTGGGTTAACGCTTGTGGGGTACGAATTGGTTTCTAAGGAGACACGACACTTGGGTAAAGGTTAAAGAGAGGAAACCTTGCACATTCCAGTGTTGATGACTTTCACTCGAAAAGTGCATGAACAATGCATAAACACCAAAAATTGAGTTTTCAGTTTATTACAATAACCATGACTAGCTAGAAAGCAAGTTGGATTTTATTATTGTTATTATTATTGATCTGTTGTCGCCTTGCCCTTCCACTAGAATAGGGCTGGCAACGGTTGTTCCATATGCCGCCCTACGAATCTATTATGAATTATGATCCTTAGAGTAATATTAATGTTAGCAGAAAAATGTCAAGGGAAAAAAGCTAAAAGGAAAGAATTAAAGGGGAAAAAAGCTATTCCCAAATAATGTATAGGGGGAAAATCTATTTATTATAGTGTGAGAAGATTTTATTTATTTTTTAAAACTTTTTTTACAAATTATTTTGTCATTACTTTTTTTTATTACACAATTGATATTCACTTTTTTACAAAATGTTGTTTTTTAATTTATTATATATATATATATATATATTTTTAACGAAGAAAGTTGGGGGGGTATTAATGACTGATGACTCCCCTCATGCATTAATTGGTTTTGGTGGGGGAAAAAACTACCACATTAAACTTGCTCTTAGTTGATAAATTTTCTCGATGAGTGATTTTTTTAGGAAAATAAACTTTTTTGAAGAAATTATTTTTAACCTCATTCTCAAGTTGGTGGCTCGAACTAGGATGAGCCGCAAGCATGGTGGCTCGCTAGCCAACTAAGGTAATTATATTTGTTGCGCCTAAACGTATGTCAGATGAAAGCTAATTGCGTGGCTAGCAAGGTCTAAAGGCGAGTTTCATGATAAGTGTATTTTATATGCAAAATACTTATTCTAACTTACTCAATTTTATATGAAATCGAGCAGATCGGAAGCTAATGTGTGTAGATATGGCTCATATAGGTGAAAAAGCTCAAGTTGGGGTGATACCAGGTGAAAAGAACTATTTTTCAACCAAATTGAGGCTTTACACTCAAGATGTAAACATCAATGTGCGATTGCTTGAGAGTTGGGAGTGAAAAGATTTTGAGGACTAGATTGCTTATTGGGAGAATGAGAAATAGACCATTTGGGTAGTGTTTGAAGAGAGTGGAGACCTTTATGAAGAGTTCAAGAAGTTTTGGACTTGTTTAAAAGAAGGAAAATGATGAAAAAGACTATTGCTGAAAGAAAAAGACGAAATAGGGACTGAAATGCACATTTTGAAAGTAGGCTGCCGGCAGGCCGCGGCAAGCAAACCGGCGGCCACCCGCGGCCCCGATAGGAAAAAGAGTTTTAATACAATAAAGGGTTCTAAAACGTCTCCCAATATAAAGGGACGAAAATTAACACAAGAAAAAAGGAGAAGACGGAAGAACCAAGGGAGAACGGAGGAAGACTTGGAGATACAAGTTGGACACAATTGCTAGGGTTTTATCTTTCTACTTCTCTTTCCATGAATTCATATTATCTTTTGATTTTGTCTAGTAATATCATGCTAGGCTAAACTCTTGAATTAGGGTTCATGATAAAACCCCGAATTTCATGATTAAGTTATAGTTTTTGTCACACCCCCATTGCTCATCGAATTTTTTACTTATTAAGTGGATTACTCTATGGATGAAAACCTTCATATTTACAACGTAGGATGAGACAAACTAACTAGTTAATTGATTACCATATAGCTTTAGTTCCGAAGTAACTTTATGATTAATTTATCTCGTCATTAAACTTTCATGGGCCTCTTTTCTTTTCTTATCTTATGATTAGTTTAGAAAGCAAAATTGGATATCTATCTTTTACTCTTGTTTACTACACAACTATATCAAAATGTGCGTAAAGAACAACTCATGTTAATAAACTTACTTTATTATTAACTTGCTGATTCAAGTGATTGGGAAGCCTTTATATAGAAAATAGGCTCCCAATTCATACAAAAGTTATTCATTATAGTACACACTAAGTTTTAAATATGTAAGTACCTAGTTTATTCTAATATCATATTGCCATATTAGGTGAAAAACATGGGTTTATTAACCATAAACTTATCATGATAGAGGTGGGCATGAGTGTAGGCACAATACACATTAAGCTCATATGTAGTGCCCAAATACATGAGAAATTGTGGGGCATCCTCGTAGTAACCCCACAAGTCTGTCTATATTACTCGTGATATCCTACTTCCACTTGAGTTTTCACTCCAAGTCTCGGCTTGCCTTTCGAATACCTTGCGGATGAACATCTACAAAAAATTAATTAAATATTGAGTGGGTACTATGTACTCTGTGAGTAATATAATGTTTTGGTTTGCCACGAGATTTCAAGGAAAAACCATTTTACAATTACAAGTTCAATAAGTAAATGATGCACAAACCTTTTCAAATGCGTAATACGGCCCAAACACTAGAATCACCTACTACCTGTAGCGCGCAATAATATCATTCAAATACCAAATTGCTCAAGGCAATACAATGATACGTGGATCTACAATAACTCCGGTTGACCTTACCGAAGTCTCAAAGAGCATTATCAGTGAAATCAGACATCATACTAATCGTTCCTATCCCGGGGTCATGGAATAGGTCAGAGTATGGGAACAATTCAAAGTAATTTAGTACAGTATGGGTAGGACAATGCTAGTGATTTGTATGCAAGAAAACATTCCATTCCTCATCATAATAAGGCATCAAACAATCATTCTTTTGTAAAATAATGGCATGCCAATGGAAACCAATACATTAGTTACTCACCTTGCTCTTGTCCCTTTTTAAATATTAGTGGATGTCTATATGTGGCCAAATACCTTCAAATCCTTGAGGATTCCTTAAGTAAAGTAGCTCTCCAAGTAAGGTTTCGTATGTATATAGAGAAAGCTTGGTTTGGGAGGCAAAGAAAGTGTGTTAGAAGGCTTCTTGAGAGTGTTCTAAGCCCTCCTCAATTTATGGACGATTTTCCCCAATTATTTTCTAAAAGTCGTTGGATTCCACCAATGAAAGATAGGGATATTCCACTGCTGTTGGGTCGACCTTTCTTGGCCACAGGACGGGCATTAATCAATGTTCAAACAGGGTAGCTCATGTTGAGGCTAAATGAGGAACAAATTACTTTTGATAGGCTAAATGAGGAACAAATTACTTTTGATGTTTTTAAAGCCATGAAATTCCCAACTTCTTCTGATACTTGCTTTCAGGTGGATGTCATTGACAGAGCAGCCATGAATACTTTCAGATTGGAGAACCCTTCAGACACTTGGGAGACATGTCTTATGCACTCACAAGATGTGGATTCAGACTCAACTGCTATTGAAAAATGTGTGAGATATTTGCAAGGGGCTAAACCAATTAGAGTGGAGAAGCGGTATATGGAATTGGGCAAAATTCAACTCGAGCTGTGCCATCTATTCAACAAGATCCTAGACTCGAGTTGAAACAATTGCCCACACATCTTTGGTATGCCTATTTAGGTGAGTCCTCTACTCTTTCAGTTATTGTTTCAAATTCGGTTAATGAGGAGGAAGAAGAGAAATTGCTCAGAGTGCTCAGAGATCATTAGTCAGCTATTGGATGGACTATAGTAGATAGCAAGGGGATAAGTCCATCCATTTGTATGCATAAAATTTTAATGGAAGATAGCTACAAACCGGTGATGCAACATCAGCGCAGATTGAATCCTCATCTTCAAGAAGTTGTCAGAACAGAGGTGTTGAAACTTTTAGATGCAAGTATTATCTACCCTATCTTAGATAGCTCATGGGTGATCCCGGTACATGTGGTGTCTAAAAAAGGAGGGATGACAGTGGAGAAAAATGAAAACAATGAGTTGGTGCCAGTCAGGTTTACAATGGGGCACCGGGTTTGCATTGATTATAGGAAATTGAATGATGCCACCCGAAAGGACCACTTCCCATTGCCATTTATTGACCAAATGGTAGAGCGATTGGCTGGACATACACACTATTGCTTTCTTGATGGTTATTCTGGTTATAACCAGATTGCAATTGCACCAGCGGATCAAGAAAAAACGACATTCACTTGTCAATATGGGACGTTTGCTTATAGAAGGATGCCGTTTGGTTTGTGTAATGCCCCCGCTACATTTCAGAGATGCATGATGTCTATATTTTCAGATATGGTGGAACGATTTATTGAGGTCTTCATGGATGATTTTTTAGTTTTTGGGTTCTTATAATGAGTGCCTTAAAAATTTGACCCTTGTTCTGTAGCGCTGTGAGGAAACTAGCTTGGTGCTTAATTGGGAAAAGTGCCATTTTATGGTATATGAAGGAATTGTGTTAGGGCACCGGATCTCTGATAGAGGAATAGAAGTGGACAAGGCAAAAATTCAAGTTATTGATAAACTTCCACCACCAACTTCTTTCAAAGATAGAAGCTTTTTAAGGCATGCAGGGTTTTATAGGAGATTTATAAAAGATTTCTCAAAAGTCACAAAACCTTTGTGTAATATGTTGGAAAAGGATGTTGAGTTCGAGTTTACAGATGAGTACCTTAATGCTTTCAATACCTTGAAAGAGAAACTGACATCAGCTCCAGTAATTATAGCACCTGATTGGGAACTGCCTTTTGAACTCATGTGTGATGCAAGTGATTTTGCCATTGGAGCAGTTCTTGGACAGCGAAGAGACAAGATACTTTGGGTCATCTACTATGCTAGCAGGACTCTTAACGATGCTCAACAGAATTATGCAACCACAGAGAAAGAGTTATTAGCAGTGGTTTTTCTTTTGAAAAGTTTCGATCATACCTTATTGGCTCTAAAGTTATTGTGCATATAGATCATGCTGCGTTGAGGTATTTGTTTGCTAAAAAGGATGCAAAACCAAGGCTGCTTCGTTGGGTTTTGTTATTGCAAGAGTTTAACTTGGAAATCTGGGATAAGAAAGGGTCAGAGAATGTGGTAGCAGACCATTTATCCAGAATTGCACAGCCAGAAGTTGGTCAAAAGGAGATTAATGACAGGTTCCAGATGAGCAAGTTTTCGGTATTCAGAGTACTGCCTATGAAAGAGATGCTCCATGCTATGCGGATTTTGTAAATTTTCTTGCCACAGACATATTGCCTCCAGATTATGACTATCAACAGCGGAAGAAATTCTATGCAGATATTAAACATTATTTCTTGAAAAATCCTATTCTTTACAGGATTTGTGCTGATCAAGTCATTCAAAGATGCGTACCAGAAGAGGAGATGGAACCTATCCTAGGGCAATATCATGCGTCACCATATGGAGGCCATTGTGGAACAAGAAAAACAGCAGCAAAGGTATTGCAATTTGGCTTCTTTTGGCCCACTTTATTTAAAGATGCTTTTACCTTTGTGAAGAAGTGTGATGGATGCCAAAGGATGTGTAATATATCTAGGAAGCAGGAGATGCCTCTCCATGGGATTTTGGAGGTGGAATTATTTGATGTTTGGGGGATAAATTTCATAGGGCCTTTTCCACCTTCACGCAAGAATCTGTATATTCTAGTAGCAGTGGACTTTGTTTCTAAATGGGTGGAAGTAATTGCCTCACCAACTAATAATGGTGGACTGGTGACTAAGTTTTTGAAAAAGAATATTTTCACTCGGTTTGGAACTCCACGGACCATTATAAGTGATGGGGGAAAGCACTTTTGCAATAAACGGTTTGAAGGTCTGCTGGCAAAATATGGAGTTAAACACAAAGTGGCCACCCCATATCATCCCCAAACAAGTGGACAAGTTGAAATCTTCAACAGGGAACTATAAGGAAAGATTGGTCTCTAAAACTGGATGATGTGTTATGGGCATACCGCACGGCATTTAAAACACCTATTGGGATGTCACCGCATCGCCTTGTGTATGGGAAAGCATGCCACTTACCAGTGGAATTGGAGCACCGAGCCTACTGGGCAATGAAAAAGTTGAATTTTGATTTGAAGGAGGTCGGTGAAAGGAGATTGCTTCAATTGAATGAATTAGATGAGTTTCGCTTGGGAGCTTATGAAAATGCAAAACTCTACAAGGAACGGACCAAGTTTTGGCACGACAAGTCTATTTACCAAAATAAGTTTGTGGCAGGGCAGAAGGTGTTATTGTTCAACTCTCGGCTCAAGCTTTTTCCGGGCAAATTGGGTTCTAGATGGTCAGGTCCATTTACAGTGGTAAAAGTGTATCCACATGGAGCAGTTTAGGTGGCTCATGAGAACAAAAGAAGCTTCAAGGTGAATGGGCAAAAGCTGAAACCGTATTTGGAGGATGATTTTTCAAAAGAGAAATCATTAGCCAAATTGGCCAATCCAGAATGAAGATTGCGTAAAAGTCGAGCTCATGACTATAAAATAAGCGCTTATTGGGAGGCAACCTAATTTTCTAACTCTTTTCTTTAATTTAATTGTTTTTGTTGCATTTGGAATTTATGTTCACATTATTTTTCTTTAGTTTTTATTTGGATTTTTAGGTAAGTGGCATATCATATTTGGAATTTCTGGTTGCATTGTTGTTAAAAAAAAAAAAAATTGACTGCGGTTGACTGTGGTAAGCAAACCGGTCTTCATAATTTTTCTGTTGCCCGCGGTGGGGTCAGTTGTTATTAACCGACCCCCTTCATTCTTAGAACCCTTAAAACGTTTGGTTGTCTAATTCTCTCCACTTTCAAGCCCTAGATTCCGTCAAGAATCTTCTCTTTCAATTGTTTTCTTCAAGATCAAAGTGCAATTTTCTTGATTTCTCTACTTTTGATTGCAAGGCATGTGGCTACTTAGTGTTCTATTGACCATTGATTTGTGCAATGCTTGATTCTACCATTGTTGTGAGATGTGTAATGGGGTGAAGAAGTTGAAGAATGTTGTTTTGTGGGGGTTATATGTGTTATCCTTGGATTAAAATTTTACATGGTTAGATTGAAACACCCAAGAGCTATAAACCCTTGCTTAGGCGAATTCTTGCAGCCCAAGTGTTTGATGAATTGCCCCAACGAACTTGCTCTTTGATTTAACTTTCATGACTTTTGGTATTAACATGCTAAGTTTAGGAGAATTATTATATATGCTCGGAATAATAAAAAAACATATAAGTGCGTGTCCATTGTGTTCACATTGTGAATGGCTAGAGGATGTTACACTTGTGAGAATTTGTTATCTATTTAAGGTGTTTGTGGTGTCTTATTTGGCATTCTTTGATTCCTAGTGTCTCATATTACACTTTTTGATTATAGGTTGTGACAGTGCCACAAAAACAAGAACTAACAAAGGAAAGGTGGTGGCCGAGAGCTCTAACGCTTTCAAAAGGCCAAGAGTTGGAACTAATTATCAAACATTTATGGATGAGGAAGCAGAAAGGAAGTATGATGTTTTTAAGGTGGCCGACATGATTTATGAGCGAGTAGTAGATGATCAAACCTTATTAAACCTGTGGGTTAGGAATTTCATTAATACAAAGGAATAGAACAAGCTCATGGTCACCAAACCACATACAGTGTACCTCACTGTTGTTCATGAGTTCTATGCAAATTTTAATGCAAACATCGAGGATGAGGATGATGAGCACCAGTTTCATACCTATGTCAGGGGTATTTGGGTTCCCTTAAGCCCTGATGCTATTGCAGAATATTATGGGATACCCCGTGGGACATCAGATCTACCAGTCATTGAGGATTGGAATATTGTGGTCAATGATAGTTTCCATCAGAGGGCTCCTACACGACGCTCTTCCGATCTGAGCTACTCCCAGTACGCTCAACTTTAAATACAGGCTCTTCTATAATTTCATGTGCCACAACATTTTGCCAACTTCAAACACTACTGACATTTATGGCCCTAAGCTCCACTTGCTCTATGCCTTCACATACGGGCATGATTTGGACTTTGGAGATATGATATTCAACAAAGTGAAAGAGATAGCAAAGAAAACTGCAAAAGTCCGGCTAGTGTGTCCTTCATTGATATCGGGGCTTTGCAAGCTTGTTCGTGTCCTTATGCTTCCATCTGAAGGAGCAAAGACTTCAGCCAATGCTTTGAATCTTCGTACTCTATGCCAATCAAATGTCCAGAGTGGTATAATTCGTAATAGGTAGCATTTAAATGAAGAAGAAGAGGAAGAGCAAGATGAAATTGAAGCAATAGAAGCAGGGGGAACAGATGAGGATCTGGCTGGACAGGATCCACAACAACCAATGCAACCACCACAAAGACGTCAAAGAGGTGGTGTGAACTTTAGTCCAGTGTTTGAATCTATACAGGCACAGATGGTAGCTGGAAAAGTGTTTCACGAGCAGCAGTATCAAAGGCTTTATGCAGAACAGCAAACTATCATTGAGACAATATATGCCGACTGAGAGGAGCAAAGGAGAGAGCATCAGGAAGTAATGGACATGTTCGCACGTATTATGCAACTACAACCACCTCCACCTCCTCCTGATATGTGAGTGTCAGTCAGAATCAACATTGGCCCAAAATAAGCTTTATCGGGTAATATCCTTCTTTTGTTTTTCTTTACATTGGGGCAATGTAAAATTTTAAGTTTGGGGGAGGTGTAGCCTATTTTGAAAGTTGATGTCTATCTTGGTGTTATTAACTGGTGGAATGTAACTATATTCACTTAAGTTTTTCTAGGATGTTTACTGTTAATGTGTGATTTATTGTTTTATGGTTTTAGTATGTTATGAGTAATATGTGATATCTTACTTTTGCTTTAAAAAAAAATTGTGATTTACTGTTCAATTGTGTCGTTTTGCCTTGCCGACTGATTTGATTGAAATCATTTGGAACTTGTGTTGTTTATGGTTTGTGATGGGACAGTGCTACATGAATTAAATTTGGTGAAAATTACTGGTGATCTCATCCCTATTTGTAAGTCTTGCATAGATAGGAATGGCAATGGGACGGGTATTACCCGATACCCGAGAGTATCCGCCTTGTTAAGTATTGGGGCGGGTACGGGGCGAAATTTTTTGCCCCGATAAGGCGACGGGTTTTGACCCACCCTGCCCCAAATTGAGGCTTTACACTCAAGATGTAAACATCAATGTGCGATTGCTTGAGAGTTGGGAGTGAAAAGATTTTGAGGACTAGATTGCTTATTGAGAGAACGAGAAAGAGACCATTTGGGTAGTGTTTGAAGAGAGTGGAGACCTTTATGAAGAGTTCAAGAAGTTTTGGACTTGTTTAAATGAAGGAAAATGCTGAAAAGGACTATTGCTAAAAGAAAAAGACGAAACACAGACTGAAATGCACATTTTGAAAGTAGGGTTTTACGCGTATTTTGTTCCCTTTTTAATACAATAAAGGGTTCTAAAGAGTCTCTCAATATAAAGGGACAAAAATTAACACAAGGGAAAAGGAGAAGACGGAAGAACCAAGGGAAAACGGAGGAAGACTTGGAGATACAAGTTGGACACAATAGCTAGGGTTTTATCTTTCTACTTCTCTTTCTATGAATTCATATTATCTTTTGATTTTGTCTAGTAATATCATGCTAGGCTAAACTCTTGAACTAGGGTTTATGATGAAACTCAGAATTTCATGATTAAGTTATAGTTTTTGTTCTTGCTTTTATTCTAGTTTGGTGGGTTAATTGTTTATTATTCACTTATATGCCCATATTAATGTTTGATCACCATTAATTCGTGTGTGTCATTCATGTTGTTTTCGAGAGATTCTTTATGAATTTTGCACATGGCAGTGAACAACATAGGATCCTATAATAGCTAGAGATACTATTATGCTCTATGAAATCGTTACATAATAATCAAAGAGAATGAATGCATACCTTATGTTCGAAAGATAATTAGATATAATTGGTCTCGCATATAGGTATAGATTTGGATGACCATCGAGAGAGGCATTTGAATAAATTAGGATTATTGATCTAGACTAGAGCGTGTGAGGGTGAATGCTTAGAATTGATTGTGAAACAGTGGAGGATTCGGGGACCCTGGTGCTTTAATCATCTGAATTTATTTAATCCATTTAAATTATTGCTTTTAATTATCTTGCTCAATTTTTATTATTTTCTTTGGTTTACAACTCAAGATTGAATTGTGTGTGTTTGCGCATTTTATTATTTGTCAAAAGTGTTTGGTTAGAGTGAATGTTAATTACCGATCCCTGTGGGTACGACACTTGATTTATCTACTATATTACTTGTTTGACCCCATACCCTTGTGGGATAATTTTTACAACAAGTCACAAAACGAGCCTTTGTAGGGACAAATAGTTACAATATGTTATTGCGAAATGAAATTACCTATTACATGTCCGTGTCGGTTCTATGAATTGATTTTTAAGTCAAGTTTCTAAGTTTTAAGAAGATAATAATAATAAGTCAAGACTTTTGTAATATAATGGTATCCATATTGGTTCTTTAAACCCTTAGTTAATGGTTCAATTTCCCTTCCTGTACAATCCCTTATAATGTTCAAAAATAATTATATTATAATAATAATAATAATAATTATTATTATTATTATTATTATAATGACAACAACATATTAAAGACGAAAAAATTGATTGGAGTTCAAAATATCAGCTCTCCAAACTGTCTTACCTTGTATTCGTATACAGTCAAAGTATTTCTTATATATTTTCACTCTTAATTAATTAACTAATTAATCAAAAAGGAATGGAAACACTCGAGAAATAATATGCAAAAATTGACACCATTTTTTTTATAAACTAGGAAAATAAACTTAGAACATATAAAACGAGTACTTCAAATTAACCATAAAAACGAGGTTTCATCGTTAACTCTAGCACAAAACAATTAGCCTATCATGTTAAGGAAAAGAAAACAACAATAAATATTAAAATTCAAAACCTAAAAAAAACGAATTCACGATATGTTCTACGTATTGCTTTTCCTCTCGGCTCCAACCCGCGTCTCACGACTTTCTTTTCGGCCTCGCCTCCCCTTTTTAAATAAAAAGAAGTCATGCAATCAGATGACCTGGGGCCAAAGCTAATTACTCTATTGTTTTTTTTTTTGCCTTAACGTGCTAAAAGCACAAGAAGCCCTAGAGTTTTATCCACTTTGGTTTTTTAACTTTCAAGTTTAACGACTTTAATCCTCTAAGTCTTGATCACATACACTTTAGTTGTCATGATATCCAGATATTTTAAAAATCAATCATTCTTCATTCTTTTCTTCACCAATTGCTTGAGATCGGATTGAATCCTAAAATAACAAAAGCAAATAAAATTAAGTAGTAAATTGAAGAAATACAATGATAAATGTCTAATTTTAATGGCTCAAGATAAGTGTAAAATTGCACTTATTAAGAAACATATCAGAGTTATCAAAGAGAAGAGATTTTCTTTATTTGATCTATGGGACATTTTGTATCTCTCTCTCTAAAATATAATTGGGAGATCATAGGTATTAAAATGTCGACTTAAATCAAATAACCCAATATGGGAGTATCCTTACCATTACAATTAGAACAAGCCCCTTTGTTGCATTTTGCCGTGTCAATCTATTTACATTTATATCTTTATAAAATTAAAATATTTTTTATTTGATCCGATATACGAATCCTGAATAATTTATCGGTATTTTTAAAAATTTCTGAAAATATAAGTACACCCCGTGACGAAAGGATGCCCGTTTCTTTTCCCTCTCCCCCATTCGAAAAAGAAAACATCACGCCGATCACCGTAGTTATATTCGCTCGGAAAAGGAAAATTCAAGACTGGAAATAGGATACGGATTTTTGGCAGAGGTTCCGTCCGAGACTCGCCGCAGCAGGAGTCCCCGGGACCGTCGACTCCAACCGGGCCGGCTAATATGGCTGCTGGACCGGCGAGGCCAATCCGTCTAGTGTACTGCGATAAGAAAGGGAGGTTCCAGATGGACCCAGAGGCGGTTGCATTGCTTCAGCTCGTCAAGGAGCCGATTGGTATAGTCTCTGTTTGCGGTCGCGCTCGCCAAGGCAAGAGCTTCATACTAAATCAGGTGATTTTAATACAATTAGAGATCATTAGGAATTTTAGATATTTTTTTTTTCTTTTTGTACTCTGAAAGTTTGTAATTTTTTGTGTGATTATTATCGTTATTATTGTCATTATTATTATTTTTTTTTTGGGGTAGCGATAACTGTATTATGGATCTCAAGAATTGCATTTTCTAAGTTACTCTTTGAGGAATTAGTGTTCTTTGCGGAATTAGGATTTTGGTTTGATACCGTGGTTAAATTAGAGCTTGTTCTGGGGAGCTTGAATAATTCTAAACCAACTTTAATACCAACCACATGTTTTTCCACAAAAAAGACAAATTTTCACACCCCCCAATAGCCTTTCCTTGCATCCTCACGACACATTCTAGCAAACAAATCAACTTTTATAAATCAACATTCTTTTTATAAAGCTCCCAAATTTGATCTTTCCCCTTAAGATCGATTAGCTTTGACGTATAGTGTGTTAGGAATCATATGTTAAGGGGGTTAGAGTACGACAAAATTTTTTGGTTATTGGGGTTAAAAAGTACGTCTCCTGACTTCTTCTGGTGCACTTTCCAAAAATTGACAGTGAGTTAAAAGTCTATGAAATTTTGTCTTTTGTTTATTTCCAGAGAATATATGCTTGATGTTAAATTTCACTTGTTCACCTGATTTTAAAATAAAGTTCCCTAGAACTTGAACTGCTAAAAAATATTTATAATCTTCATGATGAGAAAGTTTTCTTGGAATTTTTTAGTAAAAGGAATCCAGTGATTCCACGATTATGCAAGTAGCCAAGTGCATATTTATGTTAGCATTCTAATTCTATTTCATTCTATTTTAAATTTGAATTTGATCAAATAAATCACACCCACATATATCTTTGCGACCCACATGCACGACACAAATCACTACCATTCAACTCTACTTATTCTCTCTCTTATTTCAATAAATAAATAAATATAGTAGTTTGCCAATGGCCTAACAGGTGCATAGATTTTACATCGAGGAAAGGAAATTCTCAGTCTTAAGTAATTATCTTTTGCAGCCTTCTATATGAAATGAAGTTCCGAGCTTCAAGATATTCTATCCTCTTAGGTCTAAGATTGAACATATTCTCCTTGAAGATTGGAGTTGCTTGGCTCTGAGGTTGAGGTGGTAAAAGATTAAATGATGATTCCATTTGTAGTTTGAATTTGTGCCTGTGGTACCCATTCTTGGGTCATTAGTTGTTTCATTACTATCTCTAAGTGAGTGTCTGGTTTCCATTAAAAATTAAAATATTTAAGTTAAAGTTCGTTAACATCTAGTTGAGATTGAGTAGTAGTTGAAGGCAGTGATAAATTTCAAGAAATGTTTGGTTGAAACTGATTGAATTTATAAATTTATGAGAAATTCTAGATGTGATTCAAACAGCCAAACGCATGCTTAAATTGCATTGTCTTGCTTTTCCTTCTGGATTACTGTTTTATATTTTAAACTTTGATGAGAACTGTTTTACATATCACATATTTGACTAATAGCTTCCAGCATTTTATCATTGTAGCTTCTTGGGAGGAGTAGTGGATTTCAAGTGGCTTCAACACATCGTCCTTGTACCAAAGAGATCGGAAGATGTGGAGTGCACTGCTAAGGAGAACTGCTCTTGATGGAATGGAATACAATCTTTTGATTCTAGATACAGAAGGAATTGACGCGTCTTCCGATCTCAAACAGTTACATTCCCTTCTTCAAACTTTATCATGTTTAATAATTCCCCCTTATTTAATATTCCCTACATAGTTAAATGCTCTCTGTATCCTCAAGTTCATACTATTGATACGTAGTTATTCCAATTATATTCTTGTTAAGTGTTTTGATTTAGATTTTTGAGAATTGATTTTGTAAAAAAGTGATGTTTTTAGGAGAATGTGTGGTTGAAAAGTAAGGAATAGTTATGAATTTTAAGTGTAAGATTATTTTAATAGATGAATGTGTGGTTGAAAATGAGTTTGAGTGAGAATTGGTTTTGAAGAATCTAAATCAAACCAATCCTATTCTATTTTTGTTTCAAAATACAAACAGAATGAATGGAAATGAGTGGTCGAGAATTGTGCTGTACATGTGAGTCTCACAAAATACGTGGATAAATATGGTTTGACTAATTTCTATTTTGAAATAAAAATACTCGGAGGAATAACATGGGCTGTAAAAATTATGGGAGCACTTGTTTCTTCTTTGGTTGCCCATTATGCATGCACACATTTATACTTGAACCAGACATATTTTCCATATTTCACTGTTCCTGATTCATTTAGCTGTGATCTAGACTTGGAAAAAGTAGTGCATCTTTTTCTTTTAAAGCGTGTCTTAGCAAACGAGTCATTATTTTATCAAAAAGCAGTGCTTCCATGACTGCTAGCAGACATATTAGCATTTTGTATTTATATTTCGTATTTTTGTTTCATACCATTTTATTTTGCACCTTAAGCTTTTGTATTTTGACAGGGAACATATAGCACACAAGTATTCTCCTTGGCGATTCTCCTATCAAGCATGTTCATATATAACCAGGTAAAGGAACATATATTTATTCAAGCCATCAAGTTTTTCAGTTTAGAATGCATATAGATCCCTTTATATCAGGTTTTTACTAGTTTAGTTAAGTTGGAAACAACCATTAAAAAAAGTGAAGTGTAAGAATATTTTAAAAAATATTAATACCTTTTTCCTAATGTCAGAATTTAAACTTAACTCACTAGTAGCATATCCATCACAGTCTCCTATAAGTTGATGTTTATTTAGCCTATCAGCCTTCACTTTATTTCATTCAATGTTGTTATGATTGTGGCGATCTATTAGCGCATACTTTTGGTAGATTCTTGTTCTAACAATTTCTTATCTTAGTGGTATATAATTGAAAGGTAAAAGCTTGTGGTTATTTTATTCTTTATTATCAGATGGGTGGAATCGATGAAGCTGCTCTTGATCGCCTCTCTCTTGTTACTGAGATGACTAAGCATATTCGCGTTAGAGCATCTGGAGGAAGGAGCACAGCTTCAGAGCTTGGTCAATTCTCTCCACTTTTTGTTTGGCTTCTTAGGGTAATTGATAATTGAATAACCAATATTTAATCTGTCTACGATTCCATTCCTACAGGATAAATTTTATATAATTATATTTCCTGGATGATATGGATCCGTAAACATCAACCAGCTTATAAGTTTCACAACATGCACTGGGTCTCTATTTGTAGGGCCCTGTTCTTATTTCCATATCATATATATAATAGGATTTTTATTTGCATTTGACTGAGGACAACCATAAGATTACTCCAGCAGAATGGATGTTGCTGCCAAAAATGAGGTTATCCCTTCTGATTGTATCTAATTTCTGACGTGAAATGTGAATAACTGCGGGCTGAGGGTCTGATGTTTATTTTCTTGTTTCCTTTGAAAACTTAATCATTTATTTTCTA
Organism: Nyctanthes arbor-tristis; assembly: GCA_963692815.1. NCBI lineage: Eukaryota > Viridiplantae > Streptophyta > Magnoliopsida > Lamiales > Oleaceae > Nyctanthes > Nyctanthes arbor-tristis. The sequence continues at coordinate 43,656 of CAVNYN010228124.1, read as the reverse complement.
TTTGATTGGAAAATATTGACAGATTCGGGAGTCTATTCGAGCTCTTTTTCCAAATAGAGAATGCTTCACCCTAGTGCGATCTCTAAGCAATGAGATTGATCTCCAGCGACTTGATCAGATTCCAGTCAGTATTCGTCTTTTCTATTATGACTAGAAACAATGTCTTTTTAATAATTATGGTTACAAGTGGAATCTTTTTTGTGTATGTATTGTTTGAATGTAGTTGGACAAATTAAGGCCTGAATTTAGATCTGATCTTGATGCTTTAACAAGATTTGTCTTTGAGAGGACGAGGCCAAAGCAAGTCAGGGCAACAGTGATGACAGGACCAATTCTTGCCCGTATTGCACAATCTTTCCTTGATGCTCTGAACAATGGTGCGGTGCCCACAATAACGTCTTCGTGGCAGGTTACTTTTCAGTGCTCACTTGTTATTTACAGATAAATTTGGTTCTGCCTGCCTTACAATTTCTTATTAATCTAGAACATTATGGTGGTTACTTTTTTGCAATATTTTGTACTACCCTTTTCGTTATCAGATGAATGATGTACTGTTTACATTTGCTACAGCCCACAAGTAAATGCTCCGTTTTGATTATACATAAAACAATATTTTGGCCTATCCTTTTTGTTATAAGAAGAATGATGTACTGTTTACATTTGCTACAGCCCACAAGTAAATGCTTCGTGTTGATTATACATAAACATAGATGCATATCTTAGAATTACTTCCCATACTAACTGAGAGAAACTTTCTGAGTGGGTTGGCCATTATATGCACAGGGGTCAATGATTTTTAAAGGATTTCTTGAAATGTTATGAATATGTTTGTCTACTTGCTTGAAATACACATCACTATAGCTTACAGATTTAGTTAAAAACTAGCCATTGATAGAATGCATATCTGAGTTTCTTCTCTCATGCGGAAAGTTAACTTGCAGGTTTCTTCTTTCTTGTTTTGTCGACTCTCGCAGGGATATTTATATTTTGTGCTCTGTTAAGTTCATATTGCATTAGCTTTAAATGAAAGTATATATTGCAGTTATATTCCGATACTTCTTTTAGAGATGTATGCCACTTTTCTTTTCAGAGCGTTGAAGAAGCTGAGTGTCAGAGAGCATATGATTTAGCCTCTGAACTGTACATTTCTGGTTTTGACCGTTCCAAGCCTCCAGAGGAGGTGAGTGCTGAATCTCTTCCACAGCTTGAATTTATTCTTATTGCTTACTAATTCTTAGTTATTTTCTAGGCTGCACTGAGAGAGGCCCATGAGGATGCAGTTCAAAAGTCAGTGGCCATGTTTGATGCTAATGCAGTAGGAGCTGGTTCAAGTAGGCAAAAATACGAAACCCGGTTGCATCACTTCTTGAAGAAGGCTTTCGAGGTAAATCCATAGTCTTTCAGATTGTTGTGGAGATTGCAGAGTATCTAAGCGTACACGTGGCAAAAAATGGTGACTGCTGGTCATAGTCACCAATGTTATTGATGTGATCCCCCTTGTTATAAAGACCAAGAAAACCCACAAGAATGGCAATCTCCCAAGAAAGCTAAAGATTGGTAGAATTTATCTTGAACTCATTCAAAGCCAACCCAAGTAAAACTAGGAATAAGAATCCTAATCCCCCAAGAGTAATGGATGAAGGCACTCAAGATACAGGATTAAAATATCAAGAGAAATCAACCCTTGCAAGTTCAAAACATTTAATGAAGTTCATTGATTTGGAAGGGACTTTCAAAGCCTCCACAAGAGTGTACAAGAAACAAGCTTCACCCTAGAAGTGAATGAAAGGGCTCTATATATATGGGTAAGTGTCTTGAAGCCCAAAAATTACAAGAAAAATGAGAAAGGAAATTAGAAATTGGTCCAACAAAACACCACAAAATCTGCCGCCCAGTCGTTTAGGCGCATGGATACACGGTGCGGCCGCACTGTGTCGTTGCTTGGCCACCAGCACGCCGAGCGAGGGTGCACCGCCGTTTCTGCCAAAATCTGCCCCTGCTGAGCTTAACTATGTGGCTGCATGGGTAGTGGCGTGCAGCCGCATGGTGCAAAACGCAATTTCCTCTAATTTGCCTCCTAGTCCTTGAACTTCCTGATTTGCTTCTCTTAGTCCCCAAGCTCAGTTTCTTCGGCACATTTGGCCCTAACTTCAATCAAAATGACTTCTCTTAGCTTCAATACATCCAAATCAAATCCGGCCTTCAGTACTTCTCCCATTTGAGCTTGGTTTATAAGTTGTTGCACTAATCCCGCCATTGACTCTTGAATCTCTTTTGCCTTTGACCGCGTAACGGGGCCCGCCGGCACACGAATCGAGCCTTCACCACCTCGGTTCTCGTCAGTTATTCTTACTAACGCCTTTTGTTCAACTTGCTTTGCTTTACATTTTTGCAACTACGGGGAAAGTGTTGTTTATTTGGATGCCATTCAATTATGTATTATTTGAGTCTTGAATTTTATGTGGTTAGTTGAGAGCAAGCAGGAGTTGCATGAATATTCATAACATTCAACAATGTTTTAGGTCTTTGAATAAACAGGTGGTTTTTGCAGGATATTAGAAGAGATGCTTTTAGGGAGGCTTATCTACAGTGTTCAGATGCTATACGGAACATGGAGAAGGAGCTGAGAACTGCCTGTCATGCTCCTGAAGAAAATATAGATAGAGTTCTCAAGGCAAGCCTTCAGAGTTAGAACTTCGTGCATCTGAAAAATTATTATCTGGCCTTTTGGTTTGTCTCTCGCTCAGTCATGTTTGGGCAACTAAAGTACGAAAGAAAGTGATGCTTCCCGAGTTTCTTGCAGATTCTCAATGGGCTTCTGTCAAAGTATGAAGCTTCGTGTCACGGACCAGAGAAGTGGCATAAAGTAATAGAGTTCTTACAGCTAAGGTTTGCATCATCTCATTTATGGTTTTGCATTTGAGGCTGTATCTAATGATGTTTTGCAATCCAGTTTGGAAGGTCCACTTCCCGACCTCGTCAAGAAGCAATTAGACCAACTTGGAACAGAACCAACTTGGAACAGAGAAGAGTTCTCTTGCGCTTAAATGTCGTTCTATTGAAGATAAGATTATTTTGCTTAGCAAGCAGCTGGAAGCCAGCGAGAAGTATAAATCTGAATATCTGAACCGTTACGAAGATGCTATCAATGACAAGAAGAAGCTTGCTGATGATTATATGAATCGTTTGACAGACTTGCAGAGTAAATGTTGACTTGCATAGTAAATGTTGTCTTTTAGAAGAGAGATGCTCAAGCCTGTCAAAAACACTTGGTACACTGAGGCAGGAGTCCATGGAATGGAGAAAGAAGTATGAGCAGGTTTTGTTAAAGAAGAAGGCTGGAGAAGAGCAAACCAGTGCAGATATAACAATGCACAGGTCAAAGAGTTCTACTGCTGAAGCACATTTAGCTGCAGCCCAGGAAAAAGCACAATCTGCCCAAGAAGAGGCAGAAGAGTGGAAGCGGAAATATGAAATTGCTGTCAGCGAAGCGAAGGAATCTCTTGAGAAGGCTTCAGCTGCCCGTATTCATGCAATCAATCAAGCAGAGTTGAGAGAAGAAGCTCTAAGAATGGATTTCTTTATGGTCCTTGCAGAAAAAGTGAAATCTCTCTCTTTGGACAATTTCATCTCTTTGCTTTCATTCAGATCTTGTTGGTTGATTAACGTCTCATGTGTGAATTGGCAGGAAGAGGAAACAAAGAATAAGGCATCAAAGATTGAACAAGCTGAGCAGCAGTTGACAACTATGATTTTGGAGTTGAAGGTGAGTTCATAACCAAGAATTTGAAACATCATTTACAATGGGTTACAATTAATAATTGACTCTCTTACAGCTTGCTTGTTCTCTCAACAATGTCTATATGCTTTCTACGATTCTTGTGCTTAATTATTTAAATCATAATTGCACACTTAGCTCCCATCTGTCCCTCAAAAATTGTGATCCAACATGGATATCTAAGAAGGATGCTCTCTGGTTCTTTCTTTATATAAAGAAGTCAGTTTCACAAAATCAGATCAAATTTAAACTTTAACTGGCTCAAAAGGAGGTTAGCTCATATACCTGAAGCCCCAAGATAATGCATTTCTGCTTTCTAACTGTGTTGCTGAATTACTGATCTAGGAGTGTGAGGATTGGTGTTTTTCTGTTAGGGTGAATGTATCTTCTAAGATTGACAGGTGCTTATATGGACACGTCCATTTTTTCAGTTCTACGGTGTTTTCTGTGCTTTCCACAGGCAGCTGAATCAAAGACAAAGAACTGTGATGGAGAAATATCGTCTTTGAAGCTTGAAATCAAGGATTTGGTTGAGAGTTTAGAAAGCACGAATGCTACAGCACAATCATTTGAAAGAGAGGCTAGGACTCTAGAACAGGAAAAATTTCACCTGGAGCAGAAGTACTGTGCTTAGTATAATAGATTTGAGGAAGTCCAAGAAAGGTGTAAAGCAGCTGAGAAAGAATCTCTAAGAGCAACTGAGTTAGCTGATAAAGCTAGAGCAGAGACAGTTACTGCACAAAAGGAGAAAAGTGAATTTGAACGAATATCAATGGAAAGATTAACACAAATTGAGAGGGCAGGGAGGCAACTTGAGAAAGTGGAGAGGCAAAAGGCTGAATTAGCTGGTGAAGTAGAGCGGCACCGAGTTGCTGAAATGGATGCTCAGTCTAAAGTTGCAATGCTGGAAGCTCGTCTTAGAGAACAAGAAAAAGAAATGGACTCGCTTTTGGCATCGAACAATAACCAGAGGAAGAATACAGTTCATGTACTCGAAAACCTGTTGGAGACACAGCGTGCGGCACATGCAGAAGCAAACAGGGCAGAAGCCCTCTCTGTTCAGCTGCAAGTTACCCAAGGCAAGCTTGACCAAGTCTCTCAAGAAGTATCTGCTCTTAAATTTAATGAAAGAACAGCAAACAGTAAACTCAGAACAATCTCACATGGAAAACATGCTAGGACAGATGACTATTATGAAATGGGTTTCGACTCTGTTCATGGAACAGATGGAGATGACCAAGTACCCAGAGGAAACAAGAGGTTTAAGAGCACAACTAGTCCTCTGAAGTTTTCCACACCTGAAGATGGTGGCTTTACATTCAAGGGCAAGGAGCAAACTAATAGCCAGCAAACAAATACAGAAGACTATACCAAGTTCACTGTTCAGAAGCTAAGGCAAGAACTCACGAAACATAATTTTGGTGCCAAGCTTCTCCAATTGAAGAATCCCAACAAAAAGGACATTCTAGCTCCCTACGAGAAATGCGTCCTTCAGAAGTCATAATCAAAATGAGTGTGTTGATTGCATCTTCATTTTATAGGTGAAGTGACTAAGCATCAACATGTGAAATGCAGGGAATAAAGTTCTTGAGTGGGTTGATAATCTGAAGTCCTTGTAGTTTCTGTTCAGAGCTTGGGTAGTCATCCCGTGGCTGCAGCTGTGGCTGATCTTAGCTCCGTCTTTTGCAAGTTGCAACCAAAGGTTTCTTGATGGTGCTGCTTATGCTTGTCCTCTACATTGTTATGATGTTTAGAATTTTTATTCTTAAAGCTTCTTTTACTGTACATGTTCTCCCTTTTCTTCCCATTTTCCTCATTCTTGGTTGCATAGCTCCTGCTATTTCATGTAAATTTTAAATTCATAATATATTATTGTATATACCGTATTAGTGTACCTGAGGGACGGCTAGAAATTTCTGTAACTATAGGCTCTCTCTCTCTCTCTCTCTCTCTCTCTCTCTCTCTCTCACTTGTTTGATTGGCATTTTTTTTCCAGTGAAAAATGTCACATGGAAAATAGTTTCATCTTTTTGTGTTTGAGACAAATGGAAATGTAACTGAAATTTCATGGTACAACCATATTTTTTCCTTGGAAAAAAATTCCCAGCTTCCCCTTTAGTTTTTTGTTTTCTATAAAGGTAGAACATTTTTTCTTTTCTGTCTTTTATCAATCAAACATGCATATTATGATTAGTGGATTCTATGATTGGTAATTATCATTATACTAGCATACCGCTTTATTAGTGAATCCAACTAATTTTAAGTAGAAACTAGAAACAATTAATTAAAGGAGGTGTAAATATAGAGAATTGAAGGGTGAAAAGGGTATAGAAGCGACGTACAATAGAATGTGTGATTTTCAAATGCTTATAGGGAGGGGGAGAACTTCTGTAGCAATCAATAATCAAGTAGTTGGTAAAATTAAATTAAATTTAAGAAAGAATGACAATTAATGAAATTTCAAAAGTTAAGATGTGAATTGATCGTGTAAAGGTGATTTATAAAATTATCAAATTACAATATATAAATATTACAAGATTAGGTTCCTACTATATAAACGTTGTATATATATGTGTACATACAATGACAAGAAAGGTCTCCTACTAAATAATTCTACGAAACATTAGTCATCAGCACAGTTTTATTCCTCCTACATTGCATGAATATAACTTAATTATTTCCCCAGCAAGCAATAACTGCCATTAAAAAAAGGTATCATTATTCTTCACCCTAATAAAATATCACCTTAATTTGTCCTCATTTGCCTTTGCTTGCACTCGAAGAAACCTGAAAAAAGGATGAACCATCACCATGCACGACGAAATTAGGAATAATCTGAGATGGGTTGTCGCTATTTTGGCTCCCGACGCTGTACGAGATAAAGGGGGTAGCAGTATTATAATACTCAACAAAATTATCCTTATCTTTAACATATGGGATAATGTTATGATGATTGCTGTCATGTCTGCTGCTTATATTCTTGGATAATTTCTTGTCTTTCACAATATTGCTTGATGATGATCCACACTGTCTTGGCTGAGTTTGGTAGAATACTTTTGAAATCACTAATTCTCCGTCTCTTTCTTCTTCGTTATTTCCTAGGTGATATTGGTGCATCACCCAGTTGGTTTTTTCAGGTTTTCTTTGCCTGCCGTAGTTTGTATAGAGGACCAGGATCTTCTTGTACCCCTTTATGGTTCCGCCTGTTGAAACTGGTCGAGTCTTGCCGGTTTTGTGCCACCTTGTCTCTCCGGCACCATCTGCGTCTGTGTGTACCTTTCGGCGTTTTCTTGTCCCGGTTGTGTAAGCCTTTGAGGGCCTGTGGAAGAAGTGACGGATTTGGCCATCCTTGGTCACTCCTGCAAATTCAATAGATTTAGTCCATGTATATGAAACAATAAGCAACATATAAAAATTTTTTACTATTAATTAGTATTGGTGGGGAACAAAATTAATGTATATTCCACACGAAAATATTATATCTAATACCATTTGTTGAACGCGATCATGGTAAAATCAGTCTAAACATTAATGGAGATTTTAAGAAGTTATATTGCTCATTTACTCGACTAACCGACCTAGAAATCAATACAATTGTAACTTAGATTAAAACCACAAATTATGATTTATAACCTTATGTACGACACCAAGCCTGACTTCCGATCTAATTAGAACCTAAGATATATTTTTAGTATTTTTCAGATTGATAAAAGTAAAAATATAGCATTTATAATCTTTTATATTTATCGTAATTAGTCTTGCACATTAAGCTTGATTTTATATCAAAATGGATGATTTTTTTTCTGGACATCTTATGTGACAAGGAAAGGACAATAAGCATTTCATTCACCACCATACGTGCATATATGTGTGTGTATTCAATCGTGCTCCATTGCCCCGCGGTGAGCGGGTTGACTGGCTAAATATCGATATGTGAAAGTAAAGAACACGTCCCGCGGCAGGCATTTTATTTTTACCATATAAACATGTCATATTATTAATTATTACTACACAATAATTCTGAGTTCTATGGGATTTTGGTCACATTAATCACGTGGGACAAGAAAAGGCATAAGTACATATAAAGCTTTCAAGCAATTATCATAAACACTGATTAATCTTAGGTTAACACGATACTCCTAGATATGAACAACTGAACTAAACAACAATTATTTGTTTCAAAGAATCAACTAAACCAGTTTAATATAATACTTATACTCTTGAATTTTCAATTAAATTACCTGGCAACTTTTCAGGATGAGTGTAGCAGATCCCATTTTCTCCGTCAATTGTTGGAATAAATTCATCGATAAGAGGATGCAATTTCCGGGCATTAGACCCTACCTTGGCCTCCAAATGTTCGAGAATTTCTTGATCAGAAGGATCAAACTTCACCCCAGCTGGTAGACCAGGCAACTCATGCAGTCTTGTCTGAATATTCAAATTTCAAGTTAATTGTACTTTGCATTAATTAATTATACAATGAAATGAGTTTCAAAAGTCAAGAAACTCGAACCCTACCAAAAGTTTACAAAGCTTCGAAGCTACCCAATACGTACCATACCGAAACTACTTAATCTAGAAACGCAAGCCTTCATAAGAAAAAAAAAAATAAAAAAAATGATAGATTATTATATACCTGATCTTGAAGTTGTATGGTGTGGCCGCAGGAGGGACAAGCTATAATCTTGAGATGATCAATTTTAGAGTTAATAACAGCACTGTTTTCTTGATCAGGAGATGTTGAAACGATTTGCAGCTGGGCTCTTTCGTTTAAGTCATTACACCAAGTCATGATTTCTCTTATTAATGATTAGTTTCCCTCTTGTTCTTATTCCCATCCCAGAATTGGGTTTCCTTTCCACCTTCCTCCACCACCGCCTGATCTCTAGCTAATTATAATCTGAAAAGAAAGAAATCATCTTTAAGCAAAAGAATAAACTAAAAGCACTTAAAACTGGTTATAATTAATAGAGAAAAAAAATAATAATAAATTGTAAAAAGGACGTTTCAAATTAGTAACCAAGCAAACGAATAAATCCTGTTCTTGATCTTGTAGAAGGCCAGGGGAGAGAGGGGGAGACTCAGAATTCTCTTGCTTTATATTTTTGGGAAAGAGACTAATTAAAAGAATGTTTTTATTTATTTTATAGAAAAACAATTAAATTAGGTTGCTTGGACTTCAAGTTTTGGTTTTGTTTATGCGTAAATTTACGTGTACTAGAAAAGACCAAGTCTGGGTTTCCCTATGACCATGCCTGTATATGCATAATCAAAGAACTAATTATGCACCTATTTATATAATTTGGTCCCTCCACAATAAAATTAATTGCATATATAATAATTTGTGCAATTACGCGTTCTTGGTTATTATTATATATCTACTTATAGCCGAGCCGAGCCTAGGTGAACTGAACTGGTTAATTTAATTCGAACCCAATTCAATAGTCAAGCAATTTGATCATGATTTAGAAAAAACTAATTAATTCTTGCATGCGTGTTACATGTATGTACAATAGTATGTTATGACTTATATCATTGTCAAGAAAGTAAAATATATAAGAAAAAAATAGTAAAATATTTAATTATTGTATGATTTTATTAGATGACGAGTAGTGTCTCTGTGCTGTGCGTGCGCGTTGTCTTCCTGTCAAAAAAAGAAAGTAAAAATATTTAACGAAGAGTTATATGATAGAATTTTATATTTAAGATAAGAAAAGGGGAGGGGTAGAGTGGAAATGGGGCAACAGATATTCTTTGGTGGACATTTCACCTCTTTCGCCTATATAGGGTTTAGCTCCAGTGTCAATCTGGAGTGTCCCTAAAGTTATATCTGTGAAAAATTAATACTACCTTCCCGTCTCTGTATTTTTACTTGCAGGCATACATATTTAATTATACGTACCAACAAATATGAAAGTAACCATTTCCCATTTATTATTATACATTACACCAAAATTTTCTACTGTGCTTCAACTACACTTCTCTACTATACTGCATAGGAAATATCTTGGACTTCCTTAGATTTGAAGTTTAGTTTTTATTTTCGGGAATCTTCTTTCTAATTTCTCCCGAGTTACCATGTACTTTACTCTTCAATCTTTGCCAAAGTACACCGAGACTTAAAAAAAAAAAAATACATTTAGCGTTCACAGTAAGCAAAGTAATCAAATTATAAATCAATCACACAAGCAGTATTTGCCACACAAGAACATTTTACTGGGATTGATATTCATTAGGTAATATCGATTGAGGCAGTTGTAAGATAAAGAGGAGCAGACTAGATCAGTAGACAAATTTATCTCTTGTGATGTATTATATTATATTATTCTTGAAAAATAAAATAAATTAAATTAAAATATGCCGGATATATATATATATAGAGAGAGAGAGAGAGAGAGAGAGAGAGCAGCCGACAAGGAAGGGGATATTATTGGTTGTCTATTTCAATTCATTGTGTGTGGTATGTATATATATCGAGGCTTCCGCTTGTGTCTTCCCGAAGAAGCTAGGCAACCTTAAAAGCTTCGTGATGAAGCCTTGTATTATTAGGGTTTTGCTTTGACGTTTGGCCGACGATACATACGAAAGTCATCATTTTTATAATTACTATTATTATATTATTAGGATAATAATGCTTTTTTTTTTGGGCGAGAACGTTAACATATCATTAGGATAATAATACTAATAATTTTAGGAATTTATTGGGGGGGGGGGGGGGGGGGGGGGGGGGGGGGGGGGGGGGGGGGGGGGGGGGGGGGGGGGGGGGGGGGGGGGGGGGGGGGGGGGGGGGGGGG
>CAVNYN010228124.1:0-32846 GCA_963692815.1 Nyctanthes arbor-tristis | reverse complement strand
AAAAAAAAAAAACCCAACCAAAAAAAAAAAAAAAAAAAAAGAGAGAAAAAGTCCTTTTTTAATTATATTTTATATATTCTAATTACCAATGACATGTGTTCTAATTTGGGCATGATAATAACTGTTGATATGTATCTCATTTATTATGAAACATATCTTTCAAGCTTTGAAAAACTGTTTCTGTGAATGTCACATATATGGTCCCATTGAAACCATTTACCAGGAAAATTCGTATAAATTGACTGGTGTGGTACTTCTTGTGTGACCTTTCCATTTAAGTATGACTTTTTGTATAAAGTTTAAAATAATAAATGCGATAACACGGTTTTTTTATAATTCTCCTTTAATTATATGTCATCTCTTCTTCTCAGACTAGATCTGTAACTACAAATAGATTGTGATAGAATCTCATGAAAAATTTTACTATTTTCAAAATAAGGTTCTAGTCTTCGAATTCTTAAACTCGTTTCCAAATATATTCTTGTTATTTGAGATATTTTTGTAGCCACATACATCCAGATGGAAGCAATAATTTAAGAAAACTTCAAGTATATTCTTTTTTTTTTTTTGAATTATCTTGTACCGGAGTTTATAGTTTTAAATTTTCTATTCATTTTCAATTTTATGTTTTTTAAGTGTAATTTTAGAAAAAAATTTATTATTCTTATATTTTCAGCGTCTTCCAATTTTTATATATACTGAAAGAAACTCAAAACTATACTGAAAATTATAATCAAAACAATGAAATATCATTTTGAATTTTCTTTACAAAATTTTTCTATAATTTTGAAAATGTGCATTAAATTCGAAAAAATGAAAAGTATATAAGTTTTCAATATTTTGAATAATAATTGAAAATTAAGAACCACAAAAAAAAAAAAAATGACCTTCGTATTTCAATTTCATATGTAAAATAATTGTAATGATAAGTTAAATTTAAGAATATACAATTTTTAATTCTTGTTCCAATTTTAGAATCTCACTGTTTTCTTAATCATCCTATACATATGCTATGCACCTATGCTAAGACCAATGCATGTAGACTGTAGTTTTCTTATTCATCCTATTCTATTCTAAGATCTCAAAAAATTCAAAATTCAAAATATATTATAAATCAATCTAATTGTGATCAACAATACCAAACGGACCCTAATTAAGTCTATCTTCAACAGTAGACCAATTTGACCTATATATTTGCCCCAATTTGATCCAAAAATACACCTCACCAGGACCAGAACAGATCGAGCAAAAACTCCATTTGGCTTGTCACTGTTCAACATCAATTTATTTTCAATTTTGCCTATGTGAAGTAGACGTCAAATGCTATATATTTTGAAGTAGAGGTCAAGCTATATACTTTAGTCAATTTGTGCTTTTTTCTTTCAAATTTTCGTTAATGTGGTGATGAAGTCTTTTATTGTTTTTGTTTGTAATGGCATCGTTTTTAGCCAAATTTAAGAAAAATGTTTATGAAACTATCTTTTGTTCTATAAATTTAAGCCTCTTGCACGTTGATATATTTAATGTTAATTGAATTAGGTATTAAAGATAACAAGAGCTTAGATCTGCTGTCTCCAATAGCTGTCCCCCTTTGCTGTCTCAGCCAATAATAATTTAACACATCATCTATTTTTACACCTAAGCAATTTTCAATATATTGCCCCCAAACAATTGTAAAACCGAGCCACTCCCCCTCACCCACCCCAACCACCTCTGTTTCTATTTGCCATCATCTTCACCTCACTAACTATCCTCAAATCCATCCACCGTTGGGTTACAATGGAAGAAAAAAATTAGATCGGAATGAGGTAATCAACACTAAAATTAAGATGACATATATGTAACGCACTAATTCAAAATTTGACGAGTACGCCACTAGGAGACTACACATAAAATTGTAAAAAATGAATTACAAAATTAATTGAAAAATAAATAATAAAAAAATAGAAATTGGATTTGGTGTAAAATTGGTGCCCGTGAGTTGGAGATGGGACTAAAAAACGGTGCAAAATCTGGACCATTTTGGCGCAAATGGTGCAAAAAAAGGAAAAAAGTTCTTGAAGATGCATCCCCAACCAGTTGAAATTCCTTCCTCTACACTCTTTTTTAATGCTAAAAAATAAAAAATCATCCAATATGTATTATTCATCCTTTATTTTATGTTGTTCTTGACTAGCAAATTTGTTCACTTATTTTGTTATTAATTAATTAGCCACAAACTTGTTCTTTCTTTCATTGTTGCGCTAATTACGATATTAAAATTTTGATATTATAATAGTAACAAATTTTCTTTCCTTTCTAATGTTTTCTTCGATTGCGTTCATCGAGCAGTTTGTTACTGCAAGAAATAGTTTGACAGATCAAGAATTAAATGTGACATTCAAAAGATTAATTAATATATTCCAATTATTATACTTCACTTGATGTGAAAATAGGCTAGTAAAATGTTCAATTTATCTAATTAGCACATGAGATCGGAAGAGCTCGTGTAGGGAAAGAGTGCAAATCTACATCATAGCAGTATAAATGCACATAGATATTTATTCTACTGAAACACAGTCATAAAAAAGTCAACAATACAAACCCGCATAGTGTGGGAATACAGATTACAATAAAATGTAGAAAATGTCCCATATATGGAAATCGAACCTGAGACATCTAGGTCCCAGTACCTCAGTCTAGCCTCCTAACCAAATAGGCTATGCCTCACATGAATCGAATCAATTAGGTATAAAAAATATAATTTTAGGTTCAACAGTATAATAATAGATATAGTGAAGTTGAATGGTGAAACGAGGTACTCTAGAAGGAAGTTTTAGAGGATTTCACATGTGGATCTAGAGATCTCATCATTTCCACTTTATTCAAGGAATTATGCTACTCATCACTCATGATAGTAAAGATCATCGTCTCATATGATAATGTATTATCATTATAAGCGTGATTAAATGTGAGAAACACCGCCACCACTGATAATTATTTAAGCTATATTGTACACTGTGAATGGATGTGAGATGGGAGCGAGAGGATGGCGTCTCTTCCCTCTTCCAAGTCCCCCCCCCCCCGAATTTCTCTCTCTTCCAAGTTGAGAGTATTTTTGTAGGAAAATATTATTTGTAAGCAATTATTGAAGCAGTCTTTTACAAAATAGTGGTAAATTCACAATCTTACTTCATGTATTGTGTGATTGGGAAAGAATAATTTAAACACTAATATAATATAAAAAAATATAATTAATTAGATCTTATAGTATTTATGGAAAATGATTGACATATAAAATACGTAATCAATGTGATTACCGTTAATTTGAAAAAGATGTAATATGCTTAAAAATAAGATCTTGTCAATTGTTCTTTTTATCAAACACTTGTCAACCATTTTTTTACAAGTAACTGGACTCATTTGTTTAACTTTGTTAGTGAACCCAACCACACATTTCACAACTTGTACATTTAACATCAACATAAATATTTCCATGGAAAATTATGTTTTGTTATAAAACTTCTCATGTTGTGTCGCATGCACGTGTATTTAATATACGTCACATAAGATAGAAGGTTTTATTAAAAAATCTTCGAGAAGTTTTAAAAAGGAACTCATATTTCTATATGCAACAGTATGTGTCAAATTATGCGAAGTCGGGGAAATTCATTAGTGCTTTTCTGAGACAATAGTCAAATGTACAATAGCTATATGTCCAAATAGCTAGCATGATTCTATAGTTGAACTTAAGAAGAGATTAATCAATTATTACATGCCAAAATGCGAATTCAAATACTAAGTTCTCTTTCTATTGTAAAATAGAAAATTAACAACATTTTCCACACTTTTTTAAAACCAAGATGCTCTCTATTTTAAATGGTAAATATTTAAAAATAAATTTCTACAAACTCTTTAATTTAATTTTTAAAAGTAGAGGATGGTATTTGACTCTTCAAATTTAGAAAGTCAAATCCATTGTATATAATATAATATCTACAAATTTCAATATTCATTTTTTACTTTAATATAACTACATTCAATTTTATTAGTCATTAGCATATAGAATTATGAGTTTAAGATTAATTTAAAATGAAAAATAAAATAAATGTTTTTTGAAGCAAGTAAAATAAAGAGCCAGATCGGAATTTCCTCCTCTCTTTAAAAAGTGGAATATACTCTTTTAAAATAAAGATAAGATTAGGGATATGCTCTAATTACATTGACATTTTATGTAACTCACATGTTGCATTATTCACATTTACTAATTCTATTCTTATTTTAATTCTATTTTTATTTTAAAGATAAAAATCAATCCATGCTACAAATGACAATAATATTTTTTTTGGTGGGAATCTGACGGATGATGATCTACATCTACATCTACAATATATAAAAAGAGTGCATATTCTATAGTGTCAATTAGACATTATTTATAAAGTCCAAACTGTGATGTGACAAGTATTTATTGGACCCATTCAAAGATGATGACCTCATTCCTCTTCAGTGTATCCAATAGACACTTGTCACATCACAATTTGGACTCTATAAATGGTCTCCATTAGACAACATAGAAAACTGATAAAAAAAGGGGGAATGAATGAGAAACTTTTGATTTTCTATTTCACCCTGACTTATTTCTCTAATTTCCATAATGCCCTTATTTACTATTTAATTACTTTTATTTTATTATTAATTAATTAATTAATAACTTTAATCAATTGATGAGTATGAAAATTTTACCTTCGAATGAATTTTTCACCTTCGAACTTCGACAGGTCTTTTTTTAACTTCACGCAAATAAATTTAATATTTTATTAAAATGATTTTTTTAAGGAATGAAATGATTTTAATCTAACTAATTTTTTTTTTTATTAAGGGGAGGGGGACATTAGGGGGATTCGAACCGGAAAGTTCCGGTAAAGGATTAAGCTCTAATTCACTGGGCTAACCCTTTAATCTAACTAATTATTATAACTCTTCCGATCTCACAATATCTTGCAAATCTTTTATTTGTTAAAAATATTACCATCAAAGTTAATATGAAATGTATATGCGTCTCATCTCAAACAGGTAGAATTTAAAAAACTCAAACAGGTAGAATTTAAAACCATGAGACATTTAACGTAAGATTTATCAATATACTATTATCAGAAAAGTCGGTCAACATCAACCCAATATCATTATTTTTTTAAAAAACGTCTTGGTCACTTTTCTTAACAAAATATCTGAATATTTATTTCACCTTTTTATATAAAGTGTGCAATACACGTACTTATAATTGGTAATTCTAAGAACCATTATAACTGCCTGAATTTCCCCGGGTAGTGGTGGTATCCATCGACTCTCAAGCTTCCCATCCCATATAGGTCCATAACGTTCTAGAATGGGCTTTGGGCCTAACATATTTATCGAAGGTGGTAATTAATAGACAGGCCGAAATTAGACTAGCATCCTGTCTAATGCCTTAAACTCGTGTGCTCTTCCGACAAGTCCCAATCTGTAAAAAGTCTTCTCTCTCTCTTTGGAGGAAGTAAATCTATTCATTGACTTCCTCACCAATGCATGGCGAAAGCCTAAAAGTAAGTGAGGAATACAATCCAACTAATATTTCGATTTTCCGCCAAGTTATAATAATATTAAAATAACAAATGACATCAAAGAGTGAGTTAACATGCATCTATGATTAGCTAACAATACGCGCATCATCATTAAGATGAGATATATGTAACAATAAGGAGGTTTTTTTATTGGTCAATAGAAGCTTAGGACCTACAACTAGCTTAATTATGCGCCAATGGACTAACAAGGGAGCTTCTTTTTGTTTACTCTTAACTTATAATTTTAGTCCCAAAAGAGATACATTAGTTCTCTTGGAGAAAAATGACAATTAAGAATATAATGTGTTGTAATGAATATAGTGTAATAAAGATCGTACATTTACATTTTGTGTTTGTTATTTATAGTTTCATATTACTTGTGTAGACGCACAAGCACACGATCTCGAATTTGCGGGCCTGCAGGTGCGAGCAGCGAAGATGACGAGATGCTGGATTTAGACAGCAATGTGGAAGCGAGCCACTCACGGGAAAAATGAGCAAAGCTGAAGATGTTGATAAAAGGCGCTCTCAATTGTTTGCACAAGACAACCCCTTCTACACGAACCCCTCGCTTCCGGATTATTGAGATAAATAGGCCCCACCTTCTCATCCTCCTCTATTTTACAACCATCCAAACATATCCATTTCCATTGATGTCAAATATTTGTGAAACCTATCAAATTCCAGTTATTCATTTTACTTATTAATAAATCGCCTATTCATCATTGTGGTAATGATGACCATTTTATATGATAATCTATTGCTATTAGAGCATCTCCAATGCATAGTCAAAGTCGAATGTCATGGCTCAAAGTTCAACATAAGAAAGATACACACAAAAAAATTGATGGGTCTCATATGTTTCCTATTTTCTTTTTCTTTTAATCACTTTAATCTCTTTTACTCAATTTTTTCTTCACTTTTTCTTCATCGTGTGATGTACAATGTCATATATCTACATTCTTCTTCACCATGTCAATCATTATTTTATTATTATTTTTAAATTTGTCTCTATCTTTCTCCTCTTTTTTGAATTTTCCTCTATTTTTCTTCATTTTTCTCTCTCCTTTTTCTCTTTATCTCTCTAATGTTAAATTTTAAGCTATGACATTCGACTTTGACTAGGTATTAAAGATGCTCTTAAAAGATAAGTCAAATTAACTGTCGTCTTAACACATAAAATTAAGATGTTTATAGTCTATAAACATAAGGTACGCCTATAGGTACAATTCAACTTCACAATAAATAGAAACTTCATTGATTATTAGATTCCGCAAATTAGATCTCCCCCCACCCACCAATCAACCAAAAATAGTATGTTCAATGAGGATATAACCGAAAAAAATCCTAACAATAGGAAAAGTTTTGTATTTGAGGTCTTGAGCTGCTCAAAAAGCACAACTAATTCTAACTTTTTTTTTTTTCCTTTTTTCCTTTTTTTAAATTTTTATACCATAGCATAGGAATGCTCCTGAATCTAATCTTTGCGTAAATAATCATAAGACATTTGGATGATTTCTTTTTAGATATTTATCAGTTTTACATTATATCCTCTTTTAACCTCTAATGTTAAAGGTAAATAGTATGCTTGACAACTCTTTATAAATCATCAATATATAAAACCAATTATGAATTAGAAATAGTCCAGCAAAACTTTATAATAATAAAATAATATCACGAGATAGTTTATAAACCAATTAATTTATAAACAAATTATCGAACACATTCGAGAATTTTTGGAACCGATGACATGAGTTAATTAGTTTTTTCTTTCTTTTTCAACTCAAGCACTATAGTTAGTAATTTTTAGACATAATTGTTGAATTTTCCTAAAAAAATTGTCCCATACAATAATACCACTTTACCCAAAATGACTCTATTTTATATTTTTAATCAGCAAAAATGTTTTGTTACCAATTATTCATTTTCTATTTATAATTACCATTCATAACGAGTTTTTTTTTTTTTAAAGGCAAAATATATTTCATTCACCATTCAAATAATTCGTAATACGTTTAGTGACGAAATCAGGTGGGTGATCTTTCCAATAGAGAGAAGCACACTGCCTAAACCCAAATCTAACTAGTGCATGAGCCACTGTATTTGTCTTTCTATTAACATAAGTGCACATAGTAAGTGAAAACTCACGAATGAGAGAATTTATCTTGTTGATGATGACGCCTTCGTCATTTCGCTCAACGGGATTTTGGAGAGCCTCAACTGCAACCTGACAATCAGATTCTATGCCTTCAATTTGAAAGCCCTCTTCAACAACCAGTTGCACACCCAGAAGGATTGCAGTGCATTCCCAGCAAGTGGGCTCACCGATCCATGAAACACACGTGTACCTCCCAACACAAATTTGCCCGTCTCGTCACGCACCACAATACCAACTGCAAAATGTCGAGCCTGTTTATGAACCGCCGCATCAACATTAACCTTGAGATATCCAGCCTTTGGTCTTTTCCATAACTGGGTTACCCAGCATTGATAAATCTGTATCATGTTTGACATGTCCTGGAGACCATTTGCCTGCTTGAATTCAGCTAGGAAACCAGCCGCCTCGAGGAGGATACGACCTGCATCAGTTGGAGTATTTTCAAAAATATGTGCATTCCGCTGGTTCCAACATTGCCAAGTGAGAATAATAAAAAGCTCTACCTCGTCCACAAGGAACTGCTTACAAGCAGCTAGAAGTATTTCCCCCACAGAAAATCCCTGTCTTTATGAGAGAAATGTACAAAATATAGAGTGGTCCCACACATCAATGACGCACTCACAAAAAAAGAGAGCATGGACAGTTGATTCACGATCTAGTTTGCAACGAGTGCATAAAGGGGAAGTGACAATCTTCCTATGCCACAAATTATATCTTGTACGAATAACTTCATTCATTATTCTCCAAATAAAAATTTTAATCTTATTTGGAATCTTCAAATGCCAGAGGAACTTCCACCAGTTCATTAACAGATATGTGCAATGTTGTGGATCAGAAGTTGCCAAAGATAAAGCCAATTGATACCCCGTCTTTACTGTATATTCTCATTTCCTATCAAAGTGCCACATGAGAGTATCAGGAGAATTAGGACACCCGTATGGTAGTGAAGGTATACCCTTCCAATCTGCTATAAGAAACCTTTGGTTAATTAGAGTCCAATGCCAATGACCACTAGGCAACATAATATCTGAGACTTTAAGAAGAAAGTCACCATGGGAAGGGGTAATTGGCAAAAACAAAAAAGGTCTAACGAGCCATGGGGATGAGAAGATAATTATATTATTACCATCTCCAACCCGCCAACGAATCCCTTTCAGCATCAAATATCACCCCCTAGACTTCGCCATAGATATGAACTATGGCCTTTCGCTTTAACATGAAGCAATGAGCAATGACGAAAGTATTTCACCTTTAGAATCTGTGCCACAATAGAGTCTAGGTATAAGAGGAGCCTCCACACCTGTTTGCCCAATAAAGCTTGATTAAAGAAGTAGAGGCTTCTGAATCCCATTCCTCCAACAAATTTGGATTGACACAATTTCTCCCATGTTATCCAATGTAATTTGTTTTTCCCTTCCGTCTCTCCCCACCAGAATGATGCAAATAACTGTGTGAGTTCATCACATAGCCCCTGTGGAATCCTAAACACACTCATAGCATACATTGGTATAGATTGAGCCACTACTTTAATAAGGATTTCTCGGCTTCCTACTGAGAAGAGTTTACCCCTCCAAGCTTACATCTTGTGCCAAACCTTCTCTTTTAAGCCTGCAAAGACAGCTTTTTTACTCCTTCCAATGACAGATGGGGGTCCTAAGTATTTGCTGTGATTGTTGATCTGTTCAAACCCAATAAATTGTAGAATAGATTGCTGATCTACCTGACTTGTGTTTGGACTGAATGTCAATGCTGACTTCAAAATATTAACATTCTGTCCTGAAGCTTCCTCATATCGGTCAAGTAAAGATTTTACAGAGCTACACTCCATCAGTGTTGCTTTACAAAAT
Source organism: Nyctanthes arbor-tristis (assembly GCA_963692815.1). NCBI lineage: Eukaryota > Viridiplantae > Streptophyta > Magnoliopsida > Lamiales > Oleaceae > Nyctanthes > Nyctanthes arbor-tristis. The sequence goes on along the minus strand of CAVNYN010228124.1, from coordinate 23,262 downwards.
ACCAGGCAGTCATCTGTAAAAAATAAATGGGAAACCCGGGGCCCTTGACGAGAGCATTGCAAGCCGGTTATTTCTCGATTTAGTATTGCCCGCTTAATAAGTCTGGAAAGCCCCTCTGTACATAAAAGGAATAAGTACGAGGAGAGGGGACATCCCTGTCTAAAGCCTCTGCTAGGTGAAATAAAACCAACTGAGTACCATTAATGACAAAAGAAAATGTAGAAGTGGAAACACACCTTTTATTAAGCTGAATCCATTGAGGGGGGAAGCTAAATATCTTCATCATTTCGTAGAGAAAACTCCATTCCACCATGTCATATGCTTTCATCATGTCTAGTTTGAGTACCAAAAAACCTGTCTTTCCTGATGTGCGACGCTTAAGCGAGTGCATCAATTCAAAAGATGCTATGGTATTATCAGTGATTAACTTACCATGAATGAAAGCACTTTGAAATGGTGAAATGATCTCATGTAGAACATATTTCAATCTGTTTGCTAACACTTTAGTAACAATTTTATATATTACACTACATAAACTGATAGGGCGGAATTCCGAAATAACCTGAGGATACTTCACTTTAGGGATCAAGACAATACTAGCGTGATTAAAAGGTTCCAATGATCCCCCTTCATTGAGGAAATGGAGACAAAAATCCGTCACAGCTTGGTCTACTAGGTCCCAATTTTGTTGGAAAAATGCAGCATGGAAGCCGTCTGGTCCCAGTGCTTTGAGAGGACCTATGGAGAACAAGGCCTGTTTAACTTCATTAGAAGAGAAAGGTTCCACCAAGAAAGATTAGGACACCTTATATAAGGTAGATCCACCACCGTCTATGAAAGAGTGAAAGCTCCCCAAATTTGGAGAAGAAGAAATGAATAGAGTGGAGAAAAGGTCAGTGACAATCCTTTCAATATCTTCAGGCTTATCGCACCAAACCCCTTCGTGAAACAGCCCCAAAATTTGATTCTTCCTCCGCCTGCATTTGGCTTTGTGATGAAAATATGGTGTGATTTGGTCGTCTAATTTCAGCCAATCTGATCGAGCTCTTTGGGCACAGTATTGTTCTTCCATTAAATAAAGTTTCGTCAATTCCTTTTCGAGAAAAAGGATCTGTCCCTTATCCGTTGTAGTTTCATCTTGAGAATATGAGTAATCAAGTTTCTGCTTACAATCTGATATCCTGCAGGGTAGACTGCCCAACACTTCAGTTTTCCACGTTCTCAGTTTTACCACACAATTCTCAAGTTTCCCTTGAATACTCAAGTGCTGAGCTTCATTCCATCCTTCAGTAATAGCATACCTACAACTAGACTCACGAAGCCAACCAGGTTCAAACATAAATCTTCTCCGATTGACACCTGCACGATATATGGGATTTCTAGCATCTAACTCCAGTTTCAGCACCCGATGATCTGAACCATATAACTCTCCATGGAATACCCGAGCCTCAGAAAATATGTTGTCCATGCTTGATTTGCAAGGGCACGATCCAGCCTGATTTCTTGGAAGTTCACATTTGAGAAAGAGCTTCTCCATGTAAAGCGAGCTCCGCTGAATCCCAAATCCCTTAATTCACAATCATTTATTACCTCAAGAAATCCTCTCATTGCTGGACGATTATCACCTAGACAAGTTTTTTCTGAGATCGCTAAAATTTCATTTAAGTCTCCCATCACCATGATAGGGCCATCTTGGTTTGCGCAAAGCCTCCGTAGTAGAGTCCAACTTTGGTTATGAAGATGTGTGCTCAGTTCTCCATAAAACCCCACTAGCCTCCAACTTCCTCGATGATCATGTTGGATTAAAACATCAATATGGTGGAAGGAATAGCCAACAAGATTCACATCCCAAGAATAATCCCAAAACATGATCAAACCACCACTCCGCCCTTTACTATCAACATGAATCCCATTGGGAAAACCACAGAATTCTTTTACTCGTTTAGCTTTCTGTCTATGTAACTTTGTTTCCATTACAAAAACTAGAGATGAGGAAGTCCCGGATAGCTCTCCAGAGATTCGTCAATGCTCGAAGACTCCCCAATCCTCGAGCATTCTAGCTTAGGATACTCATTGTGTCCGGTGGGGTTGCACTGCAACCTCCGCCGATACATTAACCTCATTGGAACAATCCCCTGAGGATGGGCACGATCTCTTTTCAACATCAATTTCATCATGATCTGCCTTCTGTTTAGTTTTCGAAACATCAAGAAAATCTTTCCTAGTTGTATCTATTTTAGTTCCAGTGTTAATTAAGTATGCTGTGCTGGAGGCCAATTATCTTCACCTTTTTGGAAAAATACAGCGGCGCCCTTCTCATCCCTTTTCCCATTGTCATTATAAAGCACAATTTCATTTGCCATGCTACTATCCTCTAAACTTGCCAGCTCAAAACCTTGGGATTTATCTGCCATAGTGCCCGTTTGGGACGGCTCAAACTGCTTTGAACGTCCTCTACTGCCTAAGGGGGACCTCAGTTCCGGTTGAAAACGGTGATTTTCCGGCTTCCGTAAAATGGTTGGTACCTTCTCAGTGCACTCAGAAAAAGTATGACTCATATATCCACATAAACTACAGAAATCAGGGAGTTTTTCATACCTCAAGTTCAACTGTGTTAGGTGCTAAGCCTGCCCCAATCTGATTTTGAGAAAACGACGGAGAAGGCGTGAAATATCGAGCTCCACTCGAATCCTTAGAAATCGACCCCAGCAAGAACCTTCACTATCTCTATCCACCTCCATAAACTTACCCAAGTGGTTCCCTATTAGCTCTGCGGTATCGGGTCTCATACGCACGAAAGGCAGGTTGTAGACTTGTACCCAAAAGGGGACCAAATGGAAGACACGGAGGGCTGGAGTAGAATTCTGATCAATAGGAGCCAACACTAGCAGAGCTCGGTTGAAATAATCCAAAATCCTTCTTTCTACTTAAGTGAAGGTTGGGGGGCTTTTGCTGCATAAACAAAAGAAATTACACAAATGGAATCGAGACAAACGTTTAGGACCTCCTTTCAAAAGCAAAAGCATCAGGACCTCAATTGCAAATTTGTCCCAAAAAATACGAACCGTTCACTGTCGTCACATGACAGCAACCGCTTAAACGGCGCCAAGTCTCCCACAGTTCAAGTTAACCTTCTTGGCGTACGTTAACTAAGACAACCTCTGCCTATTACACAGAGACATAGTCCCGTAAAGACACACACTCTTGCTCTTACTTCCTAGTTTCTCTGTCTAAGACTCAAATGGAGTCTCGCGTTTTCACCGGCACCGGCGCCACCGCCACCGCCACCGCCGCTCCCACTCGTGGCCTTCCACTTTTCCCTAAGCGAGTAGCAAGGCTCACCACCATCTTCAGTTTCCCCAACTTGAGGCCCAACGGAGACCTCACCAACGGCGGGAACTTGATATGGGGAAGACAGCTTCGTCCGGCAATTTTACTTGAGACCTCGCCGGCGAAAGTGTTATCTCCCGTCACGAAGAGGGAGATTCTCCGGCCAAGCTCGGCCGCGGCTTCTTCGCCGGCTGAAGGCAGCGATTCCGCCGGGTGAGGTCCGTTCTTATATCCGGCCCTTTAGCCTGACCTGTTTTCGTGCTGTTGTTATCCTGACCCGTTTTGTGCAGGGATGCTAAGGTGGCCCCCGTCGGGTTCTTTGAAAAATACCCGGCTCTTGTTACCGGCTTCTTCTTCTTCATGTGGTACGTCGCGTTTGGCTTGACACCTTAATCATTCTAGTAATAGAAATCAACTGTTTCTTGGAGTAACTAGTTGCCCCTTTTCTCTTCGGTAGGTACTTCTTGAACGTGATATTCAACATACTCAACAAGAAGATCTACAATTACTTCCCGTATCCTTAGTACGTTTTCCTTATGTAATTTCATTTTAATATTCTCGAAATTTGAAGTGTTGTAAACTGTAAAATAATCATTCGTTGTTAATCTCTTTGCTTATTTTTCACTTATATATTGGTGGTGATAAACTGTGGGTTATTTCTGCAGTTTTGTGTCTGTCATTCATTTGTTTGTTGGTGTGGTGTATTGTTTGGCAAGCTGGGTGATCGGCCTCCCTAAGCGAGCTGTAAGTTATTTTCAATACTGTAGAATTTTGTGTTCCGTGCAATTTATGCGAGTTCTCTTTGATGAAAAAGTTACTGAATTTAAAGACAAATGTTTCTCTAGTAGGTTGAGGTTTTGGTTAGATTTATAGATTAGAGTCTATTATGGCCCTCTGTTCCCATGCAGAACTCAGTTGTTTGTAATCTACTCTTTCCAGTTAGGAAATCTTTGTGGACTCCTCATTCTCTTTTTGCTACTGCTTGCAGTGTTTCGTCACTGCATGAATTTTCCTTCTCACTTATTGACTCATAAATTACTTTATTTGGTGGTTCTCTGTAGCCAATTGATTCGAACATCTTGAAGTTGCTTATCCCAGTTGCCGTGTGCCACGCACTTGGGCATGTTACCAGCAATGTCTCATTTGCAGCAGTCGCAGTCTCATTCACCCACACCGTCAAAGGTGTTCCACAATCTACTTTGGATCATTGAGGAGGAATACGAATTTTAAATTACCAAAGAGACTTAGAGATTTTATTTAACCAATAACATCTCTCGTTCTCTTTGTTTCACTTTGAATCAGCCCTTGAACCTTTCTTCAACGCTGCTGCTTCTCAGTTTATACTTGGACAGCAGATACCTCTAGCATTATGGTTGTCGCTGGCTCCAGTTGTCCTTGGTGAGCTCCAATTTTGCTCATCACGTGCTTTTTACTTACCGAGATGGATCTAATTCAAGAAAACTTGGCCCGTAATCTTGTGGATGTTGCAGCTTAACTAGAATACACCTAGACATCTACTAGTCATTTACATACAGTTGGTCTCTGCAAATATGCCAGAAAATGCTGTTAAATTGTTCGGACTTCGCAAGATTTTTTGTTCTTTAACTTTACAAAATAAATGCAGGTGTGTCCATGGCATCACTGACTGAATTATCCTTCAACTGGACGGGATTCATCAGTGCTATGATATCCAACATTTCCTTCACTTACAGGAGCATATATTCGAAGAAAGCTATGGTTAATGATGCAACTTTCATCTCTCTCTCTCTCTCTCTCTCTCTCTCTCTCCCCCCTCTTATTTAATCATACTAAGGAGTAAGGACGCAGTTGAAAACATGTTAGGCTAAGCTTAAAGGCCTATTTTTTTCTTGATTGATCAAAGTTGGGGAAAAAAGGGTTTTGCCAAACATGTTATAGCGGTGGAAGCTGTCCTCACTTGTGTATGTGTTGTGTTATTCCTTTTCTGATACATGCTTATTTTGCAGACTGATATGGATAGCACTAACTTGTATGCCTACATCTCCATTATTGCCCTCTTCGTTTGTATTCCACCTGCCATAATTGTGAGTCACAGTTGATGAATGGGAATATATTCCTGTAATTATGTCTCTCACAACTCATTTCTTTCCTTAGTTGCTTCCTATTTATCTTAAATGCTACTCATTTTGGTGAGCAATCATAGTTTGAAGGACCTCAACTATTAAAGCAAGGGTTTGCTGATGCAATTGCTAAAGTGGGCTTAACAAAGTTCATCTCAGATCTCTTCTGGGTGGGAATGTTTTACCACCTTTACAATCAGGTACTTAAACTAAGTTTATTGTTAAACCTTTTAAATCACAAAATCATATAAGCACTGTGTCAGATTATCATTTACAGTTGATGTTCCCAATTTTTGTTCAAGCAACTCATGAATAAATTAATTTTTGCAGCATGCTCTTTGTGTTCATAATGAAGTGTTCTTGTTTTACTAATATATATCATATATCTGATCGGGGATTGAGAAATTTGTTTTGCTTTTCCCCTTTTCAGCTGGCAACAAACACCCTAGAGAGAGTGGCTCCTCTCACACATGCAGTCGGAAATGTGTTGAAACGTGTTTTTGTGATTGGCTTCTCAATCTTAGTCTTTGGTAAACTCGCATCTCCTTAACGTTGTTATGCGCCAGACATGGCAGTTAGATGCTAATTCCCTCGTTTGCATAACTACGTAAAATTTTCAGGCAACAAAATTTCACTACAAACCGGTATTGGTACTTCCATTGCAATTGCCGGAGTAGCAATTTACTCCTACATTAAGGCCAAGATGGAAGAAGAGAAACAGGTGAGTTCTGCTGTAAATGCTGGTGCTTTTTCTATATAAATAGCACCCTACAAATTTGATGCATACTAGAATCTGAACTTTGAAATTAAGCTCAGCCAATGAAGCTTATTGTCCATAACTTAAAGGAACCAAACGATGGAAGCTGTTAGGTTAAGCTTTTCTGTCCCATTTTCAAATTAAACTTCCGCTGACAAAGCAGAGAAGTATATTCTTATGAATCTTGAATAGTCGGGTTCATTGCTTCAGAGGATAGAATTGTTTCTTGAACTCACAAGTTTTAACCGTATAATCAACTTTGATAACGTTAGGGGATTTAGTAGGAAAGCTGACTATTTTTCTCAGAGTGTGCTCTCTGTTTGTTACCTTTTTTCACTCTAGTCTTCACTGTTAATATGCTGATATTACCATTTTTTTTGGGCAGCAAAAGAAAACCACATGAGAAGAGAGGCGTGGACATTGAAGAAGCCTTGGTGTACATTTTCATATTCTTCCTTGTGAGAAGAAATGCTAAACCTGAGTTCCCTTTCAATGTGTAGTTATATAGTTTTCCCATTAATTTGCATAAATTCAGAGTTCAAATGATTGTTAATTTTCAATATCGTGGTTGAATATTGTATAATTTGTCCTTTTCTTCAACAAGGTGAATTAAAAGCAAGCTGGGATTTGCAGAAACAGCTTATCTTAGGAGTCTCTTCCTCCTATTGTCATCTGTTGCTGCAAAAATTCCAAGTGACGTGTCTGAATTTTTTATGCAGCTTAACGGATATTAGCGTTTTAATCTATGTGGGTATTCGGGCGGTCTCGCTACTCAATTTTCATGGAATTATTGTCATTGAAAACAGTTGTAAGGCATGGAAGACTAGAAGACGATTTTTCAAGTGTTGAAGCTGAAGTCTTCTTGTAGTTATACATGAGAGTTGACTCAAGAACTTAAGAAATTAAGGCTGCCAATGAGGCTTCGTCTAGTTGATTAGGGGGTTAAGTTGAGGTATTGGGACGTAAAGGTTTTAGGTTCGATTCCTATTTATGGGGTGTTTTCTACATTTTATGTGTAGTGTGTATTTCGTTGTATAGATGTTTGTATTGTTGATTTTCCCATATATAGGGGTGTATTGTTGATTTACTTTGCATTGTGCTTCAATAAGACATATATCTATACGCATTTATATTGTTATAATACAGATTTGTAATACTACTTCAAAAAAAAAAAAAATACTTACGAAATTAAGGCTGCGTTTGGGACTAGCACTTATGTGGTGTCTATTGGACATTATTGGACACCATCTTATGAAGTCTATTATATACGTGACAGGTATCTATTAGACAAATTGGGAGATAATGTCCCTATAGAATATGTGCCTTTGGGACCGTTGTTAGATGTACAATTTTCTACTTTTTTAAGAAACAGACTAGTTAAAATGTTTTGTAAATTTTAAAAAAGAGATTTTTGACCACGACAACAAATTTAGAGAAGTATTAGAATAGTAGTTTTTAATATTCTACTTTTAGTTTCTACAATTAACTATAGTTTAACTAAACACCTTAAAAGAAGGAAAATTCTGCCAAATTTTTTTCTTATGATATTCCCTCAGTTTCTTCGTGGGTTTGGATTTAGCACTATATATAGTATGATACTATATAGTATATATGACTATGTGGCATGCATCGAGACATGCCATATGAGAAATCACAACTATGTGACATGCATCGATGCACGCCACATGACTATATAGAACCATATAGTGCTATACATTGGTTCTATGTCATTCTTAGTTTCTTCCTCCCTTTCTTCCCCATCTTTCTTCCCCCGTTCATCTCTTCCAAATTATAAATTAATTTGTCTGTCTCGTGTTTTTTTTCTTTTTATATTTTTACTATTTGGTTAGTTTGAAATATAATTTCGCTTTCAGTTATTAGTACATGTTGTTGGACCTTTTGTAATTCAAATTTTATTGGTTTAGTTATTTTGTGTGAAAGTATTACATTATAGAATATTACATATTATTATTTTACAAAAGGAAAAAAAATAAGGGTACCATATTATAAGATAATAATAAATAGAGATAGTATGAAAAATCATATACATTTTAATAAATAATAAGTTGGCAAAATAGTTAAATTTATCAAATACTTAAAAACTGCATTTAGACTATATAGCAATTTTGGCAAAAAAAATTTTAGCATCTACTTTTTTCCCCAACACAGTAGGAGTTACTTATTGCAAAGGTCAAAGCAATACCAAGCCAAGCTTACAAATTGAAAATTTTCTAAAAAGATAGATAAGACTTCTTATAAAGGAACCTTATCCTGATGTAGCACGAATCTAACAAAAGCAGCCCTACACTGTGTGGGGCTACTTTTGTTAGATTCGTACTAAATAAGGGTAAGGCTCATTTATAAGGAGCTTTATCTAGTATTGTAGAAGTACAAATTGATGACTGTGTTTTTTCTCTTTTTCAATCTACAAATTTTTATTCAACCTGATGCCCACGTATGAAATGAAAAAAGTTACAGAGAATCGACAATTTCTATATAAAAATAACGGTATGATACTTCAGAAGATTAACATGAACCGTAAGCTTGACAATAACTAGTGCATCTTTGTTTCCAACCTAATTTTGATATTTCCCTAACACGTTTTTTTTTCTTTTCTCAATGCAAGGGAGAGAGAGGATGGATAACTGTGGTTTAAACCTCAGTCGCTTATCCGACACTGCCAATACAATTCAAACCACGTAAAATGTTAAATAGGGTATTAACCGTGAGCAATTTAATTTTGATGTATTTCCCTTACTATAAAATATTATCGGTTATTATCCGCGAGCAATTAATAGATGATGTGAAATCAGTTGTGTTGATATCAAATTTAGCATTGGACTCAACAAACAAAATTTGTATTCGTGGGAAATTTGTATTTGAATTGGCTTGTGTAGTTAATGTATAAAGGCAATGAATGTTTGCAATAAATGGAAGAGCGTAAATGTGTCAAAGACAAGAAGAATGAGATTTTTTCTGGGTCTCACCATTTTCGGCTTCATTCACTCTATTTATAGTGTAAATTTGCCATTTGCATAGGAACAATGATTGCATGCATTTAATGCTTGACCCACAAGAATGACATATGGGTCAAATCGGCTGAGGTTAACCCTTCACTTTTGACTAACGGCTGCCTAAGCCATGTATGAGATGGGTAACTATTGTTTTGCATTTAATGTTAAAGTCCAATCAATCATAAATGATAAGATTTCGCACGTGGGTTCCCAGGATACTATTTAGGTGACAAATTTAATAGGTTGCTGAGGTAGATTGAGGAGTTATGAGCTCATGGGCGTAGAGGCTAGACGTCCTGAACCCCGTCAATACGTAGAAGGGAGATTCGTCCCCTAGGTCGCTGGAACGGATTTACATGTCGTTTGGTCTTCTGGTCGCTAGGTCGTTAAGTTGGGCGAGGCATTTGGGAGCTTGTTTCCAAAACCTTACGACCGTTGACCCTACTTGACCTTTGACTTTCGTTGTCATTGGCGACCTAGTAACTATAAAATGCCCCCTTAAGGCCGTTGTTCCTGGACCTCAGGATTAGCAGTCTTGAAGTTACGCTGGCAACTTTCTTCTGAGATTTATTTGCCGCCCGAAGTTTGGCCCTTTGAGATCGGAAGAGCGTCGTGTAGTATACTCTGCCACGTGTCAATCATCTGACGGAATGGCATGTTTTAGGGATTTAAAGGCAGTGATCATTATTCCAACATATGCCTCTTCGTTTCCCAATGTGATACATGCGGCAGCCGTCCTTTTATCTTCTCACACTTCCGCTTCTCACTAGCCTATTTATACTATTTCCTTCTTACTTTCTCTTCCATTCGCCTATGTTTATTCTGTAATCAACTTTTGAAGAGATTTCGGCCGCCAGCTTTTCAAAGCTTTCCTTTTTCACACCCAAATTTTCAACATAGTTTTCGAAGGCTTCTTGATACTCTCAGTATAAAGGTAACTATTCTTCTTTCTATTTCTTAGGAATTTTTTCAGTTGGAATCCCTGATTAGCATTCGAAATCTGTGGGGGCATTGTGAAATGGAGGGTGGGGAGAGTTTTCCTTCGGGAAAGGCGTAGAAAAAAGAGTTGTGATGGATGTAGAAAGATCCACGAAGGAGAAAGCAGCCAGACCAGTGCCAGAGCCAGTGCCAGAGGTCTAGTTTAAATAGACCGATGATGAGAGCGAGAGAGAGATAGAGAGAGACAGTGTGTAACACCTCATAAAATTTTAATAATGAAGTAAGCAAAATGATAATAATTTGATAATAATGGGAAACTACTTGAATTCCAAGAATTTCATGATTATGGGTCAATTGAACGCCAAAAAGTAGAATGTGACAATATAATCGTATTGAATTGCAAAGTTGCAAGATTGCCATTCAATTGAATAACGAAAATTGAAATATGACAATGTGATTGTATCTGAATTGTTACTCAAATGAATATTGGTAACATGATTGATATTTGAACAATGAATTGGAAGGTAACTATTGACATTGCATTGATAAGGATTGACTAACCGCATAAGGTTGCGGTATTGAATAACGACGTAAATTTGTATTAATACGTCACAAGACTCAAAGATTGTTACTTGAGAAATGCCTAAAGACAAGAACGTAGTCGTTGATTAGTATGACGTGAAATGCAACCACCGAATTGAAAACCCTATTAAGCTGGAGGTCTTGAATAACATAGATCAAAGCACTATGACTTAATTGTAAGACTACTTAAAGAATAAGGACTGTCCAAGCAATTCGGCGCCAAGCGTATGGCTCCATATCGGGCCACATATCACGTTCTGACTGGTGGATCTCAAAGGTTTATTAAAACCATTTAAATTCGGATATTTCTACCAAATATAAATATGGGAGGAAAGGATGGAAATTTCACAAGCAACCCAACCATCCTAAGACTCTCCCATTCGACTTCTCCCTCCCTCTTTCCCTCTCCACATCTTTTGGCCCATGACCTTGTTGAGCTCTTCATAATATAACCATATACATATATATAGGAAAATTCGTCCAAAAACACTAAACGGTAAAAAGCAGCCATTAAAACCTATCAAACCTTAAGTGTTATACTTAGAAATGACCCCTCATCATATATATAATGAATACAACTTGAAATGCCACTTTGGTAGAGAAAAATGAAGATTCTAAACCCATTTGTCAACAACTCAAAGAATTTTTGGAAAAATTAAGTTAAAAAGGTGAGTAACTATAATACTTTGATTCCTTTTCTACATACATAAAGTTTTGATAAGATAAGCGTGTATTTTGATTGAATATTTCCATGAGACAAACATGGATTTTGATGCATTATTATTGAAAGAAAGATTGGTTTATTGTATTTGTATCACTAGTTATTACTCTACCCGTTTTGTATTAAATTGTTTTTGATTGTTTCCTGCACTATGACCTATTCAATGATCCCGGGATAAGAAAGATTAGTGTGGTGCTTGCTTTGAATTGGAACTACAGTAAGGGTCAGCCGAGGTTTATTGTGGATCCACTTAATTGTACATGGCCATGATTGAATTGATTGAATTGATATGAATCTTGCGCAAACTACGCGTAGTAGTTTAACTAGTGATAGGGCCCTTTTGTTCATTGAAAAGTTTTGCGCATGCAATAATTTTCTTAAAAATGAATTTTACAAGTGAAAGCGGGATCAAAAGGTTGTGTTACTCACTGAGTAATTCGTACTCACTCCCTTTTACTATAATTTTTGTAGATGATTAAAGATATGATATTGGAAAAACAAGGTAAGCCATGAGTTGGAACATGCTCGCGAAGAGGAGTAGAGCTGTGCATGTAGTGAAAACATGTCTTTGGATCGAATACGGAAGCAATTATGAATTTAATACCCTTTTGTATTAATAAGTATGCCCACCTCTCTATAAATGTATTTTTAGTAATTGAAAATTTGCCTTTCAATATGATAATTTTCCAATGATTTGTCTTAACTAGATTAATTTTGCTTGCTTTGATAATCAATAAAATATTTCTATTGAGACAATTTGTTGTATTCTTTGCATTTTATTGAAAAATCTAGTTTCAATAATTCTTTAAACTTTGACAACTTCCTAATTCAAGAGATTAACTTTATAGATTGTTAACATACTAGTTTAAGTAATAAGCTTTATTTTGTTAAACTCTACAAGGCAAAGATACTTTGTTTGTTTTGTACGTCCCGTCCCCGCTATTTGTATTAAAGCTTCTGCTACAGAATTTGTTAATCAATATAAGATGATCGAAAATATTGTAAAATTAGCGGGACGTGACAAGAGTGATGAGGCGGAAGTTAGTTCTAGTGGGAGGCCTCCGGTGGCGGTGATTCAAGATAAAGACCGGACATGGGTTTGCAAACATATTCCCTCGAAGGTGAAGGAGAGCGACTTGAATGTGCTACGGCAAAACTACCGCATTTGAGACCGCGTTGTGCTCTGGGTTCCTTATGAAGAGGAACGGGCTTATTGCCCCCCTAGGAGGTGTGTTGTAGCGAACACAAGGATGTTCGAAGCTAGTTTTCATGTTCCACTCCCACGACGCATTACCGGGCTGTGAAAATTTTGGGGAATCGTCCCTTCTCAAATTACTCCTACGAGCTGGAGGACCATTATTGGGGTCTTCACTCTCTGGCAGCGTAAAGGCTGGGGATATCCGAGCCCTGAGGACTTTAACTCTTACTACGTGCTGAGGACCTCGCCATCCAGAAAGGGATGGTTTCATGTGGCCTCGCGACCAAAGGCTGGGACCTTGAGCCTCTGGAGGAACCTGCTGAGGGGGCATCTGAATCCGGGCCCAACTGGAAAGAGAGTTGGTTCTGGGTGGGGGTGAGTGGAAGAGCCCGTAGAGTCTGGGCGACGATGATGCTGACGTCCCCACGAGCTACATAGAACCTAGTAAGCGTGCTTTCAATGAAGTTATCCCCGCTGCCCGATGAACTAACATTTAACTGCGTTTTCCTTTCTTATTAGGCGTTAAATGAGGTCTGCCGCTAACTTCGCCGTTTAAGGAGCAAGCAGAGATCGTAGTCCAAATTCCCGAATATCATCGCGACATTGCGAAATGGACAGAAGAAGATTTCTTCCGATCTGTCAGCACCGGTTTATCTATTTCCAGGACATAGCACATTTCCAGAGACCCCGACAACTATAAGTGACAACTCCCTTATCAACTTTTTATTGCTTGCTTAACGACTCCTAACACTTAGTTCTCTTTTCAAGGAAAAAACATCTCTTCAAGGGCCAAAGGCGGGCCATTTATGAAACTGAGAGAAAGAGAACTGTATGGGAGAAGAGAATAGCCACTTGCGACGAAGCCGAAGGGATGAGGACTGTCGTGCAACTCGTTGAGGCTTTAAGGAGACAGGAGGAGAAGAAAAAGCTGAGACATGAGAGGGCTACTGGAAAGCGGCCCATGACTGTTGACAATATGGCCGTCTCAGAGCGCCCTGATAAATGATGGTTGGCCATTTAGGAGCCTCTGGCACATTCACTTCCAGCAGCTCCCATGCCTCTTTTGGCCAGTGAGGAACGACCTGGCCAGGGTCTATTAGAGCTGCTGTGTCAAAAAACTGAAGGTGTTGCTCAAGTTCAATTTGGCCAGGAAGCCTCTTTCCACTGGCATCCCGAGAATGCCCAAGGCCGTCATTGACGCCATGAACAGCGTGGCGCAGGGCTGGTCTAAGAAATGGGAAGACTTTGCCGTCAGCTCTTCAATGGGGGAGCTCTTGCAGGCCAGCGCGATGATGCGAGCACAGTCGGCCATTTTAGAGGAGCACACTATGGCCTATGTGGAGCACTTCATTGGGGAGAAAGAGAAGCTCTCCATCCAGGCGACTGAGGCCATCAAGGCCAATGATGAGATGGAATTGGTTCTTAGGGAGAAAGAGCAAGAACTTCATGTTTCTGGGAGAGAATCAGTTGATTTTCGGGCTGAGCTAGAAGCGTGAAAGAAGAAATACGAGGGCCTGGGACTCAGCTAGCGGTGGAGAGGTTGAATTACGAGTTTGCCCTAAGAGAGGCTGAGGATAAGGCTGCTGCCAGCGGACTTGTTGGTTACACCAAGGCGGTAGAAATGTATAAGGCCTCCAAGGAGTATAAGAGTACTAATATCGGCCTCTATTATGAGACGGCTGAGGAGATCCTTGAGGAGGTCTTGAGGAAGCGCTGACACGTCCCACCCCTAGTACCTCTAACTTACTAGAAGTGTAACGTGCGCTGACGATAAATTCCAACTAAAAGTTAGAATTTACCGTCAAGGCTCGTGAACATTTTAATTATTCTAGAAAATTCCCTAAGTTGTCAACAAAACCAACCTGTACCAACACCCTATATCAAGCCCATAACTTCTCATTCATTTCAAGCAACAATTCATTTATGAAGAGATTTACCAAAATCTAGTATATTTCACCCGAAACACCCAATGCATGTTAATAATTGAACCATAATAGAGCCTATAATTCGTAAAATATAGCAAACTCATGACAATCTCTATGTGGTGGCTCATGCTTTTGAAATAGCAGGCTCGACCATGCGTTTCCCAAACTCTAATTGCAACCTGGAAAGAAAATCATTTGAAAACATGTGAGCTAATAAGCCCAATGAGTGGAGTTTTATAATTAAAACATGTTTTAGAAAGTCAAAACATAACTTTTACAAAATCTCGAATAAAACGTTCAAGTGCATATTGGGAATTTTTTTTTTTTACTTTAAATTCAACGTAACATCAACATCAATATTTGTAAAATCATCACATGTTAGAATCATCATGAACCTCATTTCATTTCAAGATCATTACAGAATTTTCCCCAAAGAGTATCCAACATCTCATAATCATAATATCAAGTCATACGCGAGTAGACGGTCAGCTTGGGCCATAGGTACCTTATAATCCCTTCGCTCTAGGCGGCACAATTAAACAGTTTGAGTCATAGCTAGCACGTAGGCCCCTTCGCCTGGGCGGCGTTCATTTGGTCAGCTTGAGCCATAGGCCTCTTCGCCCGTAGGCAGCATGATCATAAACATAAGATACAAATTGGGGGGATTTTCATACATCATAAATCATATTTCAACTCAAACATTCTTTAAATCATGAAACATCATCTTATACAAACATTCACGTGAACTTTTCTAAAGAAATATCTCAACTTTTTTCGTAGAAATAATCTTCATCGTAAAACATTACAAGTTCATGTGAAATCAAAGCATAATTCAATTTTCATTTAGAAAGAAAAGAAGAGGAAATATTCCACTCATCGGCTAAGTAGCCATGTACATAAAATCCCTTTCGTGTGTCCTTAAATATAACATGAAGACTCTTAAACTTCAATTCATTTCTCATAATATCTTGTTGTCTAGATAATTTATATTTTCATAACTTTCCAATTATTCCCTTCCTTGACTTTCTCTTTTTCCATTTACTTATTTCACGTCATAACTTACATAGTTGTTCACAATATAATACGTCATTCCATTACATTAACACATATTTACTCTCTTAAGTCATATCCCATCTCTTTCCCTTTAAATGTATGTCAATTCCATAATTTCTTTAACTATATAAAGTTGCCATGTTTTGGGCAGTCCATTTTTAAGACCATTTTATACGAAAGAAATGTGTCATATGATTATAAAATTCCCCCATAAGGTAGCACACTTATATAGGTTCATCATATATGAAATTGAGCTCAAGAAAATATGTTAGCAATATCAAAGTACTCCTTCAATTCCTAGAAATTCTGTTCTCGGGTCAGCCCTGACCACTTCCACAAAACACATCATAAAAACTCCTACCGACCTCCAAATGACATCATTCCAATTTTGGATGATAGATAACTCATAAAGGATCATTTTACAACTTGTATCTTGTTAAAATTCCACTTATACAATCAGTTATGGCCTCCTAAAGTGGGAAGGATAGAAATTCCTTGTATACCAATTACATGACTAAAGTTTTTTAATTAAATTCATACAAACATGCTTGGCTTCCTAGACTTCATTCTTAGCTTTTTATGCTTCCATTTTCATTAAAAAGACATAGCTTCCTTCTTCCAATTAACCCAAAAGCTTCGTTTAATTTAACAAAATAATATGAAATTCACTTCAAAGTTCCCAAGAATGCTCATGAATTTCAGCTTTCATTTTTTTCCTCCCCTTTTAAACCATAATTTCACATGATAACTTTACATAATTCCCTTCTAGTCTCCATATAATTCCAATTCCACTTCTAAGAAAAATTCCTCATCAGTTAAACTAATAGATAACTAAATCATAGCCAAGTACTCAATTCTATAAAATTGCTTAAATTAACCTCAATAAATTTAAACTCAAAGATCACATACCATGCATATGTCTTCAAGAATTTTCAAATAAATCTAACTCATATCAACAATGTCAAACCCCTCAATTAAAAGCATGGTTTGAAGTTATGTTACTAAATACTTATGTCGGAAGCGTTACAATTTTCTTGTTACAACTCTTGTAAAAAATCGAGGGGCACGACTTGTCAATCAATGTTATTTCATTCATTAGATGGTGTAGTGTTGTTTGTCATTTTAATTAGTTTAAAGTTGTAGTATTTGTATAGAAAAACATGATACACGATAAATAAAAGTCACTTTATATATATATATATATATATATCTGAACACAAGCTTGGGAAACCCTTACATGTGAAAATGAGATTCCCAATCTTGTATCAAAACTTTACCTATAAGCCAAGTTTTATTTAGTTGTATTAGCTTTCATACACATACTTACCTTACTTAATTAAACAAGAAACATTGGCATATATCCCTCATAATCTTGTCATTGTGCAAAAGATTGAGGGAAAATGCACAAAATATCTCAAACTCATATGAGGTTCCCAAATATATTACAAGCATGGGATCATCCTCATAATAAGCCCAAAGATCAATCTCTATCACATGTATAACTTGGCTCGCTTCGTGTGACAACCTCCAATCTTCGGCCTTTCTCTCAACGATCTTTCAGTGAATCATCTATAAAAGAGTAATCACATACAAGGTGAGTATAAAATACCCCGTGAGTAATACATTAATTTGGTTTACCAAAGGTTTATAGAAATCATTTCATGTTCCAATCTTAAGAACATTAAGATGCACAAACCTTTTTGAACACATTATAGGGCCCCAACTACTAGAAGTTCCTACTACCCATGGCGCCTCGTTGCCTTTCAAATACCAATATGGTAATGACAATACAATAGATTCATAACAATTTCCGGTTAGCTTTTACCAGATTTTCAAACTTTTATTAATCCATAACAATTAACATGGATCAAATCAAAGCAAACAATACAAAATGGGTAGAGGGACTCTAGCACTTCTTATGCAAGAAATCATTTTAACAATAACAAAAACACATACCTTTTCTTGAAACTTATGCATGCAAATAAACCAAAGTAATGGATTACTCACCTTACTTGCTTAAACCTTTGAAGTGGAGACTTGTTAATAAATGGCAAAACACCCTCAAATCCTTGGTATATCTAGGCGAAATAGCCTTTAGAATGTGGGTTCTATATGTATATAAACTAAGCCTTGTTTGGAGAGATAAAAGAGAGCTTTTGAAGGTCTTTTGTGAGCTTTCAAATCCATGCACAATTTGTGGACGAATTTTGCTTCTTGTTTTCTAAAGGTTTTTGAGTTCCACCAATACAAAGACTCCCACTTATCCCATATCAATGAGTTAAATTGGAGGGATAAGAATGCTTCTTAGTAAATCAAGGTGCCAAGTGTGGGTCTTGGATTCAATTCATGTGGGAAAAGCTTATTGGATCCAAGTGTATGAGATATTTTCCTTTAACTCCTAGTAACCCCTTTACCTATTAAACTCGATAATTAAATCCTTGTATTTCCGATTATACTAGTGAGACATCAAATCTTTACCTTAAGTATCTTTTTGGTCTCAAAATTTACTACCCGATTAAACTTAATCGTTCTTGTAACAAATTTCTGTAACCGATGAGGTAATTAACATACATTCGAATAATCGTCAAGTAAACAAAAATGTCTTTAAATTCTTATAAAATGTCTCGACTAGTCATCCAATTATAAGATTTATTCATCGATTACTTATAGTTGAATATCAAAACCAATTATTACTCCGAAGATATCACTATTAAAAATAGAGGAATTTCACGGGATGTTACAAACAAACTTATCATTTTCCCCTTTAAGGTTAATCACAATACACCATATAGCAAAACCCAAATTTCTCAATTTTTAGGGTGTATGAAATCAACCCACAATAGATAATAGTAGCTAAAAATTAGAGTACATCCTTCTTTCAACATAAACACCAATTATTTAACCCGAAACCATAACAATAACACCATAATCTCAATACCCATTATAAAATAAATAAACTTAAGAAAACAATTTCTTGACTTACCTACATAAAATCATCCAAGGAATCAAAACCTAAGTGTCAAACTATGCTCTTCCGATCTCAAATCCATCCTTTCTTCTCTTTCTTTTTCATTTCTTCTCATTTTCTCTATTTTTTTCCCTTCTCGGGTAGAACCCGTCCCAGCGTGTGTGTATGTGTTTTGGGTGTGTAGTGTGTTTTTTTCACTCCAAGTGCAAGAAATAGGAAAATTTGCAAACAAATTCCCTCAACTTTCTAACTTGTTATAAGTTGGTCCATAATAAAATAATATTTGCCTATAAATCCTTCAACCTTAATTCTTTTACTTTAAACACCTTGATAACTTTAATATTGACCCAAATAATTTAATTTTGACCTTGACTTGATTATTCCACCTTTGACTTTTGGTCCATAAAATTTGAAATGTCACAAGCGCCCTGAGTATGACTTGGCCTTTCTTAAAGAGCTAGTTGCCAGGCTGAAGGAAGATTGCGGCTATGTGAGCTTTGACAAAAAAGATGAGGTCGAGATCATCTCTCAGTCAGAAGCCCCTATTCTTGTCGGAGAGGGTGTGGAGGCTACTGCTCTTGCTGCGGAAGTCGGAACCAATGTTTCGGCTGGAAGGAATGCGGTTCTGGCCTTTGAGAGCTGTACTTAAAAGTTTTTTGTAACCTAGCCATTTTGCTATCTGTATTTTAAATAAAGTAAAGAATTTTTCCAACTGTTAGCTCATTTTGTTAAAATAATTTTGCCATTGGTCGTTCCCGTTTAGCGAAGGGCTCGTCCTCATTTCTACTTGCTGGTGCAAAACCCCATACAAATTCTTGGCTAAGTATTAGGACGCCTCGACAAGAAGCTTGTTCTAGTCTCGGGTCGCGTATACATTGGCGTAAATAATTGAGGATACGTCTAAGTGCAGGCCCGTCTGTCTGGCAATTCATTTTGGTTTACTCCAACCTGAACTTGAATGTAGCTTGCTCCCAAATGTTAGGTTGCGTAGCAAATAGTTTGTCCGAACTTTTGGTCGAGGAGCCTTTTGCTTGGGCGTAGTGTTGCAGGCCAAAATCTTGTTTCAGTTGTGGTTTTTGAGTAGGTAAGGCGAATCGTTTTAAACGAGTGTTAGGTCACTAGTAAGAAGCTCGTTCTAACCTTGATAGCGAAACCTTTTACTCGAGTGCTAGGTTGTTGGTTAGAAGCTCGTTCTAACCATGTGTTGTGGATTTGCCTTGCGTTCGTTCTGATGAGGGTATCTTGTGGCGAAAATAAACGTTTTATCATTTTAAGATATCAACCGTTAATTGGCAAAAGTGCGGTTCAGAAATCTCTAGAGCTTGCGCAGGCGTGTGACCGACCTGGCAGTTTACAAAAAGTTGGAGGCAATACAGATTTTAGAGTTGGTACCCAACATCCATCATTTTTCCTTTCCAATGCGTTCTACCTTTAATGGATGTGTCAACTCTATGTCTCCTGCGTATTCCTCAATGAATAATGATCCTCGTGCTTTTGATCCCCCTACCGGGGAGGAACACCTTCACTTTGAGGACTGGGTAAGGATTTTGTCCAGTCTTTTCCTTCGATTGGTCCTTGTCATTGTTGCTTTAGATTGCGCATCGGTGAGGTTGCTGATTTGGGAGGTTGGTTTTCTGCGACTCTCGTTGTTTGAGTCCTTCTTAGGGGAGCAAGGGCCAATCTTACTAAACCGGCAAGAAGAGTTAGAGTGGATTATCGACTTTATTCCTTTCTTTTTGGGATTAAGTATGCAAACTTCTAGCGGGGCAGTGGTATCCTTAGCATAATCCAGATTGCACTCTGGTGCCGCCCATTGGTCGCCTTGCACAATGGTCGTTTCATAGCAGGTAGGGAATTTCATGACGTAGTGATAGATTGAAGTTGTAGCCCTGAGCTCGTATAAGATTGGGCACCCCAGAATGGCGTTATGGTTTGAAGGCACGTCCACGATGATGAAATCTGCCATTATCCTTTTTTTGCATGACTCATCACCTAATTCCATGAGAAGTGAGATATGACTCTTTGCTTCCACATAATCCCCGGTAAAACCGTGGAGTCTAGTCCCGTAAGGCCTCAGGCTCTTCTGGTCTATTTTCATCTGTTCGAAAGTTCACCAGTAGATGATGTTCACGATGTTTCCTTTTTCTACCAAAGTTTTGTAGATATTAACACCAAAAACTGACATGGTGATGACCAAGGCTTCTGTGTGAGAGTGTAACACGTCGTAAGCATCCTCATTACGAAAGGAGAACGAGCTGGTTCGAGAGACAGGGGGTTGTGCCATGAGTAGGTGGTAGCAATTCTGGGCTTCTTTCATGAGACATCGCCTTTGTCTCTTGGATCCCTCCATGCCGTGGTTTCCGCCAACGAGAACGCGGATTTCGGCTAGAGGTCGGTTCCATGGGACTTGGGCGTTGAGGTCCGCGTGGGGATGAGTTGTCGATCCTACCCATGGCGATTTGTCACGTATTCACTCAGGTACCCCCGTTCAATTAACTTCTCGATCTCCTACTTGAGGTGCTTGCATTTGTCCATGTCATGACCCATGCTCTTATTGTACTTGCAGTATTTGGACCGGTTGGCATCCTTCAATGATTTCTTTATAGGCCTTGCCTTGGGCAAGATTGGGTAGTTCTGCAGGACGTTGAAGATGTATTTAACGGAAGCGTTGAGTTTTGTAAAGGGTTTAGTCGAGTTGGGCGGCTTTTCACTTCGTCGTAAGTCCTTTTTTATCTTTTGGTCTTTCTTGTCATCCTTCAGAGGTTTTTCAGATCTTACACTCCCTTCGATGGCTTCCTTCACGCTTATGTATTTTTTTGCTCTCCTCAGAAGTTCTCTGTAAGTGCTTAGGGGTCCTCGTGCCCGACCTACCAGAAATGGGACTCCTTAAAAATGCCTGACTTAACGACTATGAAAACCGATTCATCTTCCACCTTTTCTATAGTCATGACCTACCTGTTGAAACGGTCTAGGTAGCTCTTGAGTGGTTCAGTCTTTCCTTGTTTGATGGTCCCCAACATCTCATTTGGCATTATTTTGGCCTTTGACCCTATGAATTGGAATGTGAACTCAGAAAAAAGCTGCTCCCAACTGCGTACTGATCTTGGGGCCAAGTTTCCGTACGAGGTTTGTGTATTCTCTTCCAGAGTAAGTGCGAAGGCCTTACACATGATAGCCCTAGTTTTGTTTTGGAGCTCCATCCAAGATACATATCGGTGGAGGTGAGCAACTGGGTCCGAATCTCTGTAGTAAGTTCCTATCTGGGGGAATTTCATTTTGGACGGCATAATGGCCTTTCGAATTGTGAGGTTGAAAGATGATAGCCTTCTCCATAGGTCATCGGCTCTCTTTGCCCTCAGCTATTTTTGCTCAAGGTCGTTTAATGGCTTCCTCAACTCATCCAGCTCATGGATCTGTTGAGGGGCTAGTTGCTGGCTCCGGGAGGTCATTGGAGACGAACTCGATGCATTACTGTAACGGTGAGTTGGCATTGGACTTCTCCTCCCCTGACTGCGTCCGCCCAGTTGCAGAGGTTCAGGCGACCTGGGTCGTCTAGGTTTCCGCTGTGGACCGGGCCCCAGCCTGTGAACAAACTACTTCCGGCCACGTTTTTGGAGGGAACCAGTGTGGTCCTATCTTGAGGGGCTGCCTAACCGGAGTTTTGCAATGGGGTGAAGCTCAACCTTCTTCTAACAGGTTCTCTTGAAGGATTCATTTTTGTTGGGGATCTTTTCGTATTTTCTGCGCGCCAAGAGGAGTTGTAATGGGAAGAACTGACCGGTTGTTGTTGGGACGTTAGGTTACGTTGTTGTAAACGCCGTACTTCTTCGGTGAGGGCTTCCACGTGCCGCCGGAGGACCTCAATTTCCATGGCTACCAGCAGCCGTGAGGGACTGGCATTGGATGTGCCTCGGTTCCTTCGAAACCCAGGAGGCAATCTAGCATCACTGCTTTTTATTCTTTGGCTTCCTGAACGTTTTCCACTCATTTTTTTTCGATGGGAGTTTTTTACACAGCTTTTAGTAGAGGTTCCTATAGACGGCGCCAATTTGTTGATATCAAATTTAGCCTGACTCAACAAACAAAATTTGTATTCGCGGGAAATTTATATTTGAATCGGTTTGCATAGTTAATGTATAAAGACAAGGAATGTTTGCAATAAATGGAAGAGAGTAAATGTGTCAAAGACAAGAAGAATAAGATTTTTTCTGGGTCTTCCCCTTTTCGGCTTCATTCACTCTATTTATTGTATAAATTCACCATTTGTATGGGAACAATGATTGCCTACATTTAATGCTGGACCCACAAGAATGACATATGGGTCAAACCGGCTGAGGTTAACTCTTCAATGTTGACTAATGGCTACCTAAGGCATACATGGGATGGGTAACCACCGCTTTGCGTTTAATGTTGAAGTACAATCAATCATAAATGCTAGGATTTCCCACATGGGTTCCTAGGATGCTATTTAAGTGACAAATTTATTAGGTCGCATAGGTAGATTGAGGAGCTATAAGCTCGTGGGCTCGTAGAGGCTAGATGTCCTGAATCCCGGCAACATGTAGGAGAGAGATTCATCCCTTAGGTCGCTGGAACGGATTTCCATGTCGTTTGCTTGTCTGGCCGCTAGGTCGTTAAGTTGGGTGAGGCTTTCGGGAGCCCGTTTCCAAAACCTT